>JAWWEU010000011.1:4549089-4659171 GCA_035583155.1 Acropternis orthonyx | reverse complement strand
AACTACAGCTGAAAGCTTAGAAGATGAAAAGAAGTATTTTACAAGCACTCTATTCCTCTTAGAAAAGAGTTGCAATGAATTTGTTAGCAACAGCAACCATTTTTTCAAAATAAACTGAATGGTATGCTAAAAATGTGTGTTTGCAATTTTTTCCCCCCAAGGAATAGTAAATACAGCAGCACTTTATTGAGAAGAAAAGTTTAAATCTAAAAATATAGCAACAAATGGTAAAACTCGTGTCTCTTCTTCCTAACTTCCTTCCCTTTCTGAACCCCTGTATGAAGGCAATGCTCTCATACGGTCACTAAAGGTTTTTTGACATTGCAGAAGGCTGAAAGGAATATTTCTCTCTCTCTCTCTCTCTCTCGCATTCAGAAAGGCTGAGCACAAGAGGAGCTATTCAAGCCGTGATGGAGTGCCTCACAGAGACTGCAATATGTTCCCAGTTGGCAAGCAGGGATCTGTTTGGACAGTGAGCCCAGCCATCCCCTCCGCAAACACCAGCATTCCTGCGACGCGGCGCAAGGAGCACTGCGGGCCCTTGTCGAGGGCTCTCGCAGCCCATCAGCTTCGGGCTCCAGAACAAACACCTCTTTGTGCCCCGCTTCCAATTCAATAGGCTTTACAAGAAAAAAAGCTGTCTCCCTCCACTCTTAGCATTAGGTCGGGATCCAAAAAAATATTCAAAAGCTGAAAAACAGGGAGGAAATACCATGGAATTATATTTAAGTGTATCTTTAGTAGCTTAAACTTTTGGACATTACAAATCTGCCTTTGGGTACTTATCTGGTTCCTAACGCAATGGCTTTTTGAGTGTTTCTAAAGCAACAAATAAAAATCACCAAGCGACAAACAGGCTGGAAAGCATCAGTGTGGCTGCAAGTTAACAGGGGGTATTAAAACTCAAATATCACCCTCGGCCCAAGAACAGGCAGCTGCGGCTTGTATCCAGTGTCAGCAGCTCGGGGTGGGAGCCTTCCCTAGACCTGCAAATGGACAGAGAGCTTCGGCCTCTCCAGATCACACCTGCCTTGCAGGACGGCACGGCGGTGTCCAAGCAGCCCCACCAGCCTCCTGTCACCTGTTCTGGCAGGGGTGAGGGCAGGAGAGCTGCGAGTTCATGTCTGTGCTCCCTCCCCTCTGCCCCACCTCGCTGCATCCCTGCAGGAGCGCGCCAGGGCTTCATCCCCATCTGTGGTTACAGCGCCAGCTCCTGCCACAGGCAGCTGAGAAGTCTCTCTAACACAAAGAGACTGACATACAGCACCAAGCAATCAATGGCAGTAATTAGCTTTCTCTGCCTGACGTGTGCTCCATCTTAACTATGGCTATTTTGCACTCGTGGAATTCATTGACTCAACCCTAATGGAGAGACCCACAACATCCACGTACTCAATCAAACATCCTGCTTCAAACAGACACACACACACAGAGGCACATTCACTAAGAGAAAAAAAAAACCCTCAAAACTTCAAAAATCCATGAGAACAGCCCTGTTTGAACACAGTAGATTATGCTACACAGTCAAAGGGGCATAGTCCTTTCCTCACTGCAATCCCACCTCCTGTTTGGAATCTGATGCTCATCCCCAGTGCTTTTTGTAGCTGAGCTGGTGGTGGGTTTTTTGGTTTGTCTGTTGTTGGGTTTGAGAAGGGGAGAAGCACAGACTAGAATGAGGAGTAATTTTTCTCCTCTGATACACCCCAATTCAAGAATAACCTTCTTCAGAGCTCCTTGACACACTCATCCAATGAAGAGGGCTAAAATCCTGCTCTGAAGCATCAAAAGGCATCGTGCAAAGCAAGGAGGAGCAGAAGAAAGAGGGTATGTGGGAGCCCAGAAACTCATGGGATTTTTTTAAATTTGCCTTCCAGATTCCAAGGCTGCTCATAGCAGCAGCACATCTCTCAGGTACTGCCCTCCAGCCCTCAGCAGAGCTTCATAAATGTTAGGAGAGCTTGTACATGTGGAAAAAAGTCTGTATTTACACTGCAATAATACACCACTCACCGTAAGCCTAAACATGAAGCCCAACCAAAGGGCTTCCACTAAATGAAGGGGATGGGGGTCTCTTTAAACATGAAGTCCAACAAAATTATACCTCAGAAACTCTGGGACATTATTCAAATCATCCACATGAATAAAACATTCCACTTTTGCCAAGTTTTGTTCAAGCTGACTTCAGCTTTCTGCTTAAACAAACCTCAGGCAATACTGACATCATTTGTAGCAGAGGCAGTATTTTATTTAAGCTTGAAATCTGAGGGTGTTGGGTAGATTACCAAATAAAGAGTTGATTTTTCATCTAAAGAATCTCAAATGACCTGACTTCAAAGGCTGGATTTAGACTTACTAAGCCAATGGAAAACAAACATCTTTAATCTGCACATTGACATTAAACTCAAACAGAAAATAACTCTGGGAAAAGCCCTTTATCATCAGACTACTACACAGAAATAGGGGAAAGGTGGTGGTGGGGGGTGGAAATTCAGATTATCCTACGTGAATAGCCTGCCTCACAGGCAAGGTTACCTAGTTCCTCTCTTCCTGCTATCTTTTTCCAGCCCATTTTACTGCCCTCTTCTTCAAATATTGAATCAGGTTAGGCCCTGAGCCTAGATTAACACACCTGAAACCTAAGAATTTACTCTAGGGCAAATCCAGACATTTAGATACATAACCAAACTACTAAATTATGCGTCCTCTGCGTTTAGGTGCTACTGCACTTTAGCTAAGAAAGAAGTTGCACATGAAAGAACAGAGGTCTGGCAGCAGTAAGTCATTGATTTTTGGCCATGGAGACCCCAAGTTATTAGACCTAAAGCCTTATTTCAGTATAGGATTCAACATTAACTGCTCCTCATCTTTCAAGACCAGAAACTACGTGCCTGGATAAAAAGGACACACTAAAAATCCATTCTCCTCTTCCCCACCTCAAAACCACAGTTTTCAGAAACTCTCTGAAGCCCAAAATATATAATACTCCCCAAAAGAAGAGAGAAGGTAGAGAAGGAAACCATGTCCTTTACCATAGGACTAGTGAGGAATGTGGTCACCAAATGTTACATAGTCCAGGCATATAGAGGTGACAATCTGTCATGGAGATGAAACAGGCAGTGGGTTTAAAGGCAGGAGCTGCTTAACAATGAACAATAGGAAAACAACATTCAAAGAAGATATCACAAATTGTTTGAAATTACTAGATGAAATCCATTTGGGGGAATTCCAACACAGAACCAACACAGCACATACATCCTTTATTCTGGCACGAGCTGGTACGTGATCTACTGGAAGCTGTTGCAAGACTCACGACTCAGACTTAAAACCTATCCACAAGTAATAACATGTCATCACATTTCTTTTTTAAGCAACATCATTGCCCTTCTTTTGAAAAAGAATATCAAGTTTCCTGCTGAATAAATTGAGGGAGCCTCATTATTTTAGCATGCTAAGTGAGCCTGTCAATCACTTACATAAATACATACAATTAGTTTGATCCAGAAAGATCCTGAACACATGTAATTCCCAGGCTTTAGAAACCTGAGCGACTCACAAGGGTGCACACTGTATCTTTAAGCTACACACAGTATGTTTAACTCTGTATTTGCAAGATACTAAGTGACAGAAATACAGTATTAAATGGAGAAGCCCAAATGCTCCCTTTGCACACAGGCACTGAAGCAGTCATCCAAGGTTTTTTTGGATTAATTTTACTATTCCAGTGTTGCCAAGAGGCACAAAGGGCTGAACTCCACCCTTTGGTCTACGTCTTTGAGGTGTAAACCATAAATCAGCTGTTTGGTTAAAAGAACAGTACGCTCTCTTAAAAAGCACGCGATGTTTAGGGAAGCTTTGGAAGCTCTCCAATTCATCTTCCAACTTCAACTGCAGAGGGTACCAGTCCCCATAGGGCAGAACAACAGAGAGAACCCGTTCCCTACCAAATACAACTGGCACACGGCAGGAGCTCTGCCAGGTCACTGCACCTTCATTTAATCTGCAGGCTTGCCGACAATTCCGGGGAGACGTCTGATTTTGCCTTGCCAAATTAAAAATTTGAGAACACAAAATGCACAATGCTGGTAGGTGGAAAGCACTTTAAAATATTCTTGAATGGAATTGTTGAATATTTATGGCCAGAAGTAGATCAGCTGTGACCAGAACGGGAAACCACCCACACCCCAAACCCCTCCTTCAAAACATCAAGCTGGGAATTTGTGATGTATACCTTCAGAAAGGTCTTCAAGGAAATACAGCCCAGGTTTTAACTACAAACTCTGCTTTTGTCCAGATGTAGAAAATAGCTTTTGTAACTAAAGGAAAATCCATTACTACTGAGGATTCGGAGTAGACAGAGCCAAACTCTTTTCCACAGCACTAAGAGGGGAGGCAACAGACAACCTGAAACACGCGAAATTGCAATCACATAAAATAAGGATTTTTTTCTTCTTTTTTTTCACTCACCAAAAGGGTGATCAAATGCTGGAAGAGGTTGCCCAAAGAGCTTGTGGACTCTCCATCCCAGGAGGTGTTCAAGTCTCAGGTGGAGTATTCCCTGAGAAACATGCTTTGTTTGACTGACTTTATGCAGCTGGATGGACTGGATGGCCTTTGGAGACCCATCTAACCTAAATCATTCTATGGTTTAACTCTGCAGGAAAAACCATCAGCTTTAATGCTGCACATAAGCCTTGAAAGTGCTACCTATAAAGGCTCCTTAAAAATACAAGCATTAAAAAAACAAAGACATCCAAACAGCATGAAACATACCATAATAATGAAGAAAGTTTACACAACACAAGGGTTGTACTCATGTCTGTTAAGTGAGTTACGGTCTGTTAATTACTCCACTTCATGGCATCCTGTTTCCTAGGAACCCACCAGGTATGAAAAGAATGTAAAGAATATCAGGTAGAAAACACCTGGAAATTTCTTCTGCCACAATTTGTTTCAACACTTACTAATACTGTGTGAATTATTTATACAAAAAGATAGGAATGCACCCAAGTACCAAGCAAAGTCTTTAAAGAATCTCTGAGACATTTCATTTTCAGAAGTTTAACCTGCTGCCTCTCAATTCTCCTCTGATATAGGGTAAACAGCAAGGGCAAAGCAGCTTTTCCCTTGAAAGTGTTGCTTTTAAATACTCCTGCCATTAGCAAGAACTCCTAAACCTGGCAGGTCACTGTTGATGTGATCAAACAGCACACAGTTATTTAATGAAGTCCACTGGATAAAAATTACTCTGCTTGTATTCATCTTTGAACAGTGAAATTGTTTTTCCTTTATTAAATTCTAAGACTGCTGTTAAGAAAGCCTATTAAGAAAGATCTTTTTAAGCTCTCAAAAGTATAGCTGAATACTTTGTACCACTGCTACTCATGATCAGCATTAAAATCATTATAATCAGATAACTTCAGGGCTTTAGGGAACCATGCTCTACCATCTGGGGGCTGACCATGCTGGAGTAAATCAGGTGCAACTCCACTGATGTTGAAGGAATTAGTATTAGTTTCAATAATTTTATAATCCTACAGGCCATGTTTTTCTATGTACCAATTTTAATAAGAAATAGGGTCCAAATGATTAAAAAAGCACTTAACAAAAACCAGCCGATAGCCAGGAACAGTTTGCAGGTGGAGGATACCAGGAATGTGACCCACTGAGGCTGAAAGGCTCCATCCATCCAGGAGCCCTGTCCATGCTGCGGCTGTGTCCACCCTCTTCTGCCTGAGCATCACTGGGAACACTCACAGCTCGGGCAAAAGGTGGAGAAACCAGCCCGCAGGACTGGGGAGGAGGGGGCTTTGCTAGGAGTTACTTGTGCAAGCACTAAAAAAAGAGGACTTTTTGCCCTGTCAGTTTAACACAAGTATTTCTCATTTTCAGAAAAACTTTGCTGCTTATGGAGGTCCTCAAAAATGTTTGTACTTAAATATGAATGTTGTATGTAAATGTTATATACTGCCATGTAAATGAGATTTCACACGATGGAGTAGAGACCAGACTAAGAAGATCCAGAGGGTTTAAGAGTTTGGCATTTTTAAGTACGTGTGAAACCAGCCAACTTGAAAGGAATCGCAGTAACATTTGTTCAATTACTCCCATATATACAGATGAATTTTTCTATACCAAGTTTTCTAATGCTTAGGACTGTTTCCATCACAAGCAATGCAAGCTCATCCTGGTGGAATAATACATTAAATTACCCTCAACTTGAGTTTCTCCACACTTACTTCCAACAATTCTGTGAGGACTAACTATAGAAGGGGTGCTTCTAGGTGATTCCAGGATTAAAAAAAAGGAAGAAAAGAAAAACTCTAGACTTAGAAAGTGTGCTGACTGGATTGAGGCATCTTTTAGTCCAGACCAAATGCTGTCACCCTGGGGGTACACAGTTCTGCCTGCACACCCAGGTTAGACCAGAAGACGAGGCATATGCTTCACTTGAGTATTAGGAACATTAACTAGGTCCGTCATTACTAAATAAACAAGGCATTCAGACTTCCAGTCACTCCAACAAACCAACCCCCCCTTCTCAAGTGTCAGGAGAGAAGCACAGCCCAGAAACAAATTTAAAAGTTAGTTAGTGATCAGCAGTTTCTCCAAGTTCAAGATTATCTTGGTTTGTGTCTCTGGCTAGCACAAGACGATAATTTTGTAAAGTTCCATCAGTGCTGTTTTAAAAGGTAACACCATTTCTTTTAGCAGTGCACCGTAACAGTGTATGAAGTTACCAACATGGGTTAGAACCATCCAGTGCTATCCGTGTGCATCCCTATTCCAGCTAGGACAGCCACAGATAGGATGGTTGCTTTGCTCAGCAAAGATGTTTAATGGATGTGAAAAATATTCAAGTTCTTACAAAACACTTCTGTTGGTTTCCTGGTTTTTCCTAAGACAGAGGAGAGTGATTTGCAACCATCCTGCACATGCAGCAGCAGGCTCATTTCCAAAGGAACCTGGCAAAGCGGGATACAAGACAACAGGCAAATCGCAGGAGCTGCGGAAGCAGTTGGGTGTCAGAGTCATCTCTGCGACAGAGCACAGCAGAAGGGCTGAAAATCAGGCAGGTGCTGTTTTACCGCAGGGTGGTGGGTTGGCTCCATCCTGCCACAGGCCCCTCGGGAGGGCTGCTTGGGAGGGGGAGGAAAACAAACAAAATCACCCAAGCAGCTACCACAGAAAGTAGTGAGAACTGATGATTCTTTTTTCAAATGTAAAAACACCCCAGACAACAAAACCAGATGAATTTTCAGTCCTCTCCTCCCCAGCAGGACTCTTCCTACAAGTGGAACCAAAGAATGCATAAATGTATTTTCATGTAGGAAAATTATTTAAAGTTAAATTATTCCCCTAAGTTCCATTTCTAATAAATCACCTTTACTTCATAAAAACAGGAATGAGTATGCAAAGGCTTTTTGAAGACAAGACCATTTACTTTTGCACATGCATATGCTGAAGAGAAAGTTATCTACACCTTTTTTTTTGAAAGTATGAAAGGCTTTTCCTCTGGTAAATAAATAATTAATTTTAAAATTAATCCTGTTTATTAATTGTTGCCTTTTGAACAAGCAAAGCTTTTAGTTGTGTCAAAGCTATTAACAGCAGCAGTTGTACATTAAGTAAATTAAATATTCAGCAGCCTCACTCCAGTGCCCTTCTGTAATTGCAGATCGGTTACCAACCACCTCCTCATTTTGGTAAACAAAAGGGTATTTCTGTAATTACTTTAAAGCTGATCTCAGATTTCAAAAAAGATTTTATGCAAATGGTTATGACGATTATTTAAGTATCCAGGGAATTTTTGCTGTTAACAGAAAATCACAGCAAGAGAGTGCAGTTCCTAGGAACTGTACCCACTCCATGTTTAGAATTCCTCAGATGCTTGAGCACCATCATTTCAGCATCAGGGCAACGGTAACTGAAGTCCCAATTAGGGTTGTCTAAAACATCCTGCAAGATTAATGATATGTGACCAGTTCATAGATAAAAGCACTGTGAAATAAGGACGGACTGAAAGGTTTTGAAATCAACAGATTCAATTTCACAGCAAAATAACAGAGAACACCAAGTGGAAAGGTCTGCTCTATTAATAAAAGCTTGAATGCTCATTAATTCTTTTACTTTCTATTAACTGTGGGGAAAGACTCCATGTGTCTGGTTTTCCACTGTGACCAGTGACCCATCTGGAAACAGAAACCAGCAGCAATTTCGGTGCCACTGACTTTCTTTCTATGGCAGAGCATTTTCTCTGACCAGCCACCAGCTGCAGCAATTTCACCTATTTTCTTGAATAAAGTTGGCTCAGTCACTAAAGAACTGCTCCAGGACAGGAGGAAGGTTGTATCAGCACCTTTTTCTACCAGTTATTTGACTGTACCCTTGGGGAAGTGAAACACTTGAGGTCCGCTCCATGACAGGAGGGACCAAGAGCTCCATCAGCTCAGACTCACTTTGCACACCAGACCTCTCCCTCCCCTCAAGATTAATGCCCAAATGTCACACTAGGTAAAATGCTTCCAGTCTCTAAATTGTATTTAAAAAGTCTGTGAGACACTGAGCAAATTATAATAGAGAAATCAAGGGAGGGGCTGCTCTGGGCACAAGTGAAGCTCCCATACAGTTACATTACATTGGCAGTCTCACAGAGAACCAGAAACCGCTGATTTTCGTCAATTCTTCAAACCAGGGTAAAGATTTTAATTTTGGCCTTTTCCAGCACAGTTCATCTACCCAAAGATGACTCTGTGGAGCCACAGCCAGGCAGCACAGCTCACTGTGCACTGCCCCCCCAGCTGAAGCAGTCAGTGCGTGTGATGTCCAACTGGTGAGCGACGGAGGTAGCCAAGCTGGTCCCAGTTTGCATTTGGTATGAACTGTCTGTAAGTGAGATTTACTGATCTACTATGGGCAAAAAAACCAATACATAAAACCCATCTGTTCTAAGGCACACTATTTTACACATTACTACTTACAGGGAGAGGTGTTTAATGGAAGAGAAAAATCCGAAGTCTCAGAAAAATCCAAGTTCACTGTGTGTTCAAGCTCTCTTTCGTGTTAATTAGCATGACAATATTTTCATGGTGTTCTAAATACACACTGTGCATATATACACGCTCAATATGTATCATAGCAACATACATATCCCCATAGCACATACAGATTGAAAAAATTAAAGGCCCTATCCCAAAAATCAAAAGCACAATGAGATAAAGAAAAGCTAAACAGACAGTGCTACATGCAGGACTACAAAGGCCACATGGAAAAGCATCAAGAGTTTGAGATTTTAGAAAGTCCTTCTGGGTCACTCACTGTTACAGCAGCAGCTAAAATTATACTTTAACCTGGCTTGCCTTGCAGTATCTAATAATCAGCTCGAATTTCAGGTAATGTGAACCCTCCTGCTAAGATACCTTTGTAAGATGTCATTCAAGATAACACACCCATCGAAACAGGTGCAGTTACAGCACATTTTTATGTTTGACTTCGTGAGCTCCCAAAAGATGAGCTACAAGACCGATTTCAAGCTGCCTGCACCATCTCCTACACCAGCATGGCGCAGACAGGCAAGGGGGTCCGCCAGCACGCGGGTGGGATGTGCAGGCTGTTTGTGGAGTCACCCTAAACAGACACAAAAAGTTTCCAAGAACTTTAGATACACAAACTCCCCAGCAATCGCACGGATGAACTGATATCCTGCATTTTCACTACTTACCCAAAGAGATTGGAAAGTGAGAATACAATTCTGCACAGTGCTGTCACAAAACGCAAAGAACAGCCTGAGACTGGAAGCAGGTTTGGAGATTGGAAATTAACAGCATTAACAACACACATGGGAAGTGGAGAAGAAGCCTTAAAACTTCCAATACTATTTTAAATTTTTATTATAGAATGATGAATATTACTACTGATTATTCCCCAAAGAGTTGCACATGAATCAACTTCTCATTCAGCTGAACAGATTACTGAACACAGAAATGTTTAATACACAACTAATGTTTAGAAATATTTTACTTCCACAAATAAAGGATACAAAAAAAAAATCGCTCTTTCCACTGCACCAGGAGGGTGAATCCTTGCAGGCATCAAAAGCACTTGGCACAAGTCTAATCAACCAAGTGGTGGGTTTTAGATACAGTGATTAGAGTCTATGGCATTGAAATCACCATTAGCATAATATATAATCTGTTAATATATACACATTTAAAACACAAGAAATCTTGACCAAAAAGAGGACAAAACTGAGGAGCTTTGCCAGCAAGTTTATTTCCTATCCTCTGGTCTAATGGTTTAGCTCAGTCTCTAACAAAGTATTTGTTGGCACACAGTTATAAAGTTTCACATTTTTTTAAGGTTATAACAAGCTGCTGAAGAAAAAGGAAAATCAAAGGTGTAAATAAAACCACAAATGTAAAGTGAATGTCTGGTATTCTGACACTGGCCTTAACAGAAGCATTTTTCCTTCACTGCAAACCACAATCCTTGACTTTTAATACTTGAATCTATAAGCATGCATTTGAAGCTTCTCCTTTGTACTTTGAACCAATCAGAGATACAGATTATAATCCATGACCTGCTTATAGACTCCAGGTGTGAAGGAGTTGTAGAAACCAACCTAATTTTGAAAGAAGAAAGTAGTTTCAGAGGTTTATTTAAGGAATCCCATTGTCTTTAATACAAGAAAACACCAGACAAGTAATAAAAGGAGTTAATTGCTGCAGTCTAACTTCCTTATTTTTAATACAGTTCTGTCATTAACGATCTCATTACCCAGTTTATGCTCCAAGTCAAGCAACTGTGACTGTTCAAATTTTTATACTTTAAAAGGGAATGTACATAACATTTGGCACAATAATACAGAAAAATTTGAATTTTCTGGTTCACGTTGGTATATATTAAACACAGCAACTTTTTTAGAGTTTGCTCTAAAAACATTGTTTTAGAACAGTCAGGATGTCAGAGTCACATAACCTTATTAGAAGGCTGAAACAGAACACAGACAGTAGACAAAACCCTAACAAATTTTTAAAAAGCATATACAAGAAATGGCTATGCTTTTAAAGAAAAATAAAAAGTCTTGGACTCCTGAGGACTCTTGTGAGTAATAATTCAACAGTATAACAACCATAGCTATGCATTTGTTTGCATCAGCTGGACTACAGAAGAACACCAGAGCATCACAGATGTTGCTTCCCAGCTGCACACACTCTCACATTAAAACTTTAATACATTCACAATGTTGACAACACTGTGAAGAGGAGAAGCTCTACCAGAAATGTGCTAATCCCAGCACCTCAGTGGACACAGGACATTGCCTGCGTGGATTTACCAGGATGGCTGGTCCAGCTGACTCCTATTCCTTCCCAAAAACAGGTCTCTAAACCAAAGCATGAAAGAGCACCTGCAGACATTCCCTACTGTCTCCAGCTCACTTTAAAATGAATGGTTTGTTTGATATTGTCGTGTTTTGAAACAACATACTTTTGTCTCCCCAGTTGTGTTTATGAAGCCTAAGGCTGGTTAACAAGTTTGAAGGACACATTTTTGCCACATTACTGAAGGAATGCAGTGAGCTATCCTGGCAACCTGAATACTAAAAAATAATTTACATTATAAAACCTGAGAGCAGGAATAACCAGAAAAATATTTTCACATAATTTTGCTTCCAACTACCAAGTCAGGTTTTTTTATTAACAAATATTTGCATTATTAGAGCTTTATTAACATCTGCTGAAAAAGCTCAAGCTGAGGGAAAAATGACCATGCTGAAAGACAGTTTCTTTCACCCTCCCTTCTGACAAGCTTTCTGCATTCCTGTGCCAAGGGCATGTCTGGCTAAGGATAGCTGTCTCAGCTGCTCTGATGAAAGCAGGCATCGCATTTGATCTGCCGAGAGCTCTCCTGGGCATTGTCCTACTGATCTCAGCCGAGCCACTGGAGCCGTGCCGTTCCCCAGCATCCCACCAGCACTGGCCCCTGTGCTGTCTGTAGGCTGCAACACTACTCCAGAGCCCATTTGCTAAAACTGCTGCCTTTGTAAGCAGAATATGTGTGTTTCAGCAAGAGCCACGCTACCAAAAAATACACGTTGGAAAGCTCCTTGGTTTTCCTCTGTTTTGCAGTCCTAGAATTTTATAAGCTACTAAGAGTAACCACTAAAGATCCCGAAAATTATCATCATGTGAAAGAAACATGCTTTACATCCTAACTGTACTGTATTTAATTGATGGAGTATGACAGGTACTCTATTACCACTCTAGCAAATGAAGTGCCTATTTCTACAGCAGCAGCACCACCTCCTTCCCCCAGCACTTGCTCTGGCAGCGCTCCCCAGCTTGTGCCAGCCAAAGGGCAAGGACTGAGCATCTCCACCAGCTTCACACAAACCCCGTCTTTGTGAAAGCCTTAATCCAGTTCCATCCCACCGAATTTTTGGTTGCTGAGGTGCCCATGAACACCCCTTGCCCATGTCTCCAGTTGTCCAACACACCCCTTGGGATGCCCTTCCCATTACGGAGAGAATCAAGGTGCTGGGTGTCCACTCTGTCCACCTCTGGTGGCTGCCTGAAGTTACATGAGACACTGGAAGTCTTTGATCACTCACACTAACAAGTGTACAAGAAGTAAAACTGTCTCACAGTTAGTTATTTCGTTTTCAGTTTCCATGGGATTTTTCAGACTGTTTGGATTTCTCACCTTCTGTGCTCTTCATTTCTTTCCAGTGAAATGTTTACTGACAACTATTGGTAGGCTAATACAAAAACAGGGGTTTGAGGTTATTTGCTTCTAAGCCATGGAGACCAAAAATCTGAGAAATCTCTCCAAAACCCAAAAATGTGAGAAATTTGAGCAAGTCTCAGCATGTTAGTCAGATGAAAAAAGGATTACTGCAGGGACATGGGAAATCTAATTGTCATCTCTGTGTTTGATGTGCAGAGAAAAGAATCCTTCTGTCTTCTAAAAAACTGCGATCACATTCTGCTATTCAATACCTTGCATTCAACAATGAGGACTGTTTGATATTTTTAACAAATAACAGAAATAAATCAAGGCACTATTTCTGAAGTATCTAAAACCATGTCCCTTCCCCAGCTCTCCACACAGCCCCTGTTGCCTGCCCTCCTCCTTTCCTCTCACTCCAGAGGCTGATGATCTCTCCAAGGCAAAGCTTTCTGATTTTATTTAGTGTATTTAGCTGGCTCCTATGATAGTTTCATTACAAACAAGTTATTGTAATCACAGGTGCTTCTACTGAGAACTTAAACATGGAATAGACAAATTGACTTGCGTAGGCGGAGAAAGAAGGGAAATGGACTCTCACTGCCCAGAACCTCATGCTATTTGGCTGTAATATGTATTTTCCTATATGCAAGCTAATCAACAGCTACACTGTTCTCAGGGAGAGCCTGGGATGGGTATGGGGAACTACAAATCCCTTACTGCCTGTTTAACAGCTGACAGAAGAAAGAAGGAAGTTAAGAAGTGCTTGGTATGTGCTGGGAAGCTCCAATACATTTGCATGCACAAAACATTACTATTATTAAGTAATAACAAAGCAGATAGATTTCCTTCCAAGTCGTTAAAGTTTTCCAGGCGATGGATCCCAATTAGTCACAACACAACTATTTCATCACAGGGATAACACAAATGCATCCACTCTGGCAGGCGATACGGCCACGCCGCACCTCGGAGCATGACATGACGCACAGATGCTGGCAATGTGGGGAGGGGGTGGCAGCCTGCTCCACACATCTGTTATTGTGGGAAAAAGCCATGTTGGTGTTTTGTCAAATTGCTCTATTAGTAACGAATACAGCTGTTTCACATCGGATAATCTGTGTTGCAACACTTCACTAAGTGACTCCGCACGGAACTATGCCCTGCTGTTCATGCTCAGCTGTAATTCTGATTACCGAGGGAGATGCCACTGTGCTTTTTTAGAAAAACAAAAGTGTTGAGCGCAGCTGTCTGTGCTCCAAGGAATGTCAAAAGAAATCGCTTCTCCCTGCCATGTACGGATTTTTCACTGGAAATCACAATGTACTCTGGCATTAAGGCAACTGCCCACTGGTAACACAGAGATGTGCCAAGCGAGCCGGCTGAGAGCAAGGGTAGTGCTGACCAAGGTTTTAGCATAAGGACGTGAGAGGCTCAGATGTTATCACCAGCTCAGGGTTCAACTTAAGGCTTAGGTAAAGGGAAATATGACCCTTGAAAAATCCATGAATGGAAATAAGTAAGCGATTATCAGCATTCAGACTCTTAACTGAGAACTGAAGCGGAGCATCCCTGTGCTCAAGGTTATAGTTCTTGATTACTATCCCCTTTTGTCACAGCCAAAACTGATGTTGCCCCTTAGAAAGTCATTTCAAACACGAGATGCTAAACTTTTAAGTCTTACTGAGATAGTAACTGTTATGGTAACATCTTAGACCAGTCTCCAGGTGCAGCACTGCTCTCCTCTGAAACACTCCCGACCTGCAATGCGAACGTGGAATTTGTGTCGGCTTTCCCCACAGAGCTCAGCTTTCAGACTTTGCGAAGCTACAGACAAACCTGAGGACAGAGCCCCTTTGTGTGCGAGGCCAGGTGGGGAGCCGGGTCCTGCTGCTGGCAGACACCTCGGAGGAGCCTCTCTTTGTCCACAGGTAACAAAACCCTCTGCTTCCAGCAGATACAGTACAATGACTAACATGATAGGGAAGCATGTGCACCGGTAAAATGAAGCTGATGGTGATATTTTATAGTGAAAAAAGAAAATCAGTTTCAAGAAGACACTTAGAGGCCAACAAGAAGATTTCCAGCTTTCAGGCAGTAGCAAAAAATCTAAAAAGGGAAACAGAAAACAGCCAAGTGGAAAGGAAAACTAAGTCACAGATATACAAACCTTCTGTTTGGATGTGTATTTTTGAAGCTCTCTCATGCAAGGACAAATAGAAACATCAGATTTACAGTCTTCAGACCCATACAGACCCTTAGCTGTGATACCCTGTGAAGCCGGGTATCGGTCAGCATGGGCATGGGTAGGGTGCAGGTTTTAAGGGTGAAAAGTTATCTTGTATCTTGATAAAGCATCAAAACAAGAAGATGATGCCAAGGACCATTTCACTTTGGTGAAAACTGGCTGTTTCAAGCAGCTTCAGAGTCTGTCAAAAAACACCCATGTCTGGAGGAAAAGTAGCACGTGGTCATCTGTGTTTGCCTGCAATTCCACCAAACACATGAGTGCAGATGGTCATGTTCAAAAAAAACCACACCAAGAAAATCCCAAGCCACTCAGTATTATGCCATTTCAAGAAGCCTACAAATTCTAATTATTTGAGTTGATCGGAAGAATTTCTGCTTGTTGCACTTCAGCTACAGCATGGTGGAAAGCTCAGAAATGAAAAACATGCCACCTGAAATGCTGAGGAAGAAGTTCTCCTGAACTACTGTGGCTATTCTCAGTTACAGCTGCCAAAACGACATAGGTGACTTTTAGTGTGGAAAAATAATGCAGGTACAGAAGTCACCAGTGTTTCCTGTAGAGTGTGTGTGCTGGTGCAACAAAAGCCAAAACATGCAGACCAAGTTGCAAGCAAGACAGGAAGATCTAGAGCAAGGCAAACTGGTATTCCTTGCCTGAATTTGAAATAACATGTGCCAGGCTCTCTTAAGTCCAAAGGAAGCTGTGATTCTCCTGGCAATCACACAGAAGAATGAGACAACAGAAAGACAGACCACTGCTTCTGTACCGAAGCATTTATATCACACTGAAATCAGGGAGAAATTGTCTCTCTGCACAGCATCCTTTACCAAAAGACCTCCTGAGCTTGTGGCCAGGAAGAAGCAGGGATTCCACAGATGATCCCTTTGTGCACCCCTTACAATTTACTGATCCCCAACAAGTGTCTTGAATTTTCCTTGAAAAAAAATGAAGTGATTCTCAAATAACTCAAGGAAAAGACAAAGTCCTGCCAGCAGATCTCCACAGGATCCAAGTGACAGCTGACTGGCACCTCCTTGGCTCAAGTGTCCCTTGGGCATTTGAAGTTTCCATTGCTTTCTGGGCAGTTCAGCAGATGTTCAATGTAGTTCATAGTAGAAAGATGCCTGAGGTGACCAAGTACAATGGATGCCTTCTTTACGGGCAGCATTTCATAAGCCCCACACCAAGAAAATAGACAGAAGAGACAATAAAAAAGGTCTGACAGACAAGAGGGTTCCAGATTGCTCTTCTAGAGTGCCCCATTGCTGCCCAAAGCCTGTGGCACACACTCCCAACAAGATTAAAGCATATAAACTGAACAAAGTAATTCAGCAAGTGGCTTTCTTGAATTCAAACCCTCTAAGAGGTAGGTCATGGTCCTAACTCACCGTTTTCCTACCAGGGTGCATAGTAAGTGACTGGGTAAATAGGTTTGTGAGCTAGTGCTACTAAAGTGACGCTCTTGTTCTGATGCTTATTTCTTCCTCCTCCTTACCTCTTCCTCTTCTTTTTTCCTCCTGAACTGTGGGAGCTGAGACTGAATGGCAGAAGGTCAGTTCTTCCTTCCTGACCAGGCTGTTGGATCAGGTAAATGCCAGCAGCAGGCAAAGGAACCAGTGGGAGATGATGCAACGGGTGGAGAGAACACATGAGGTCATGTGTTTCAGCAGCAGCTATCCATCAGGTCAGGTCACTTGTATCAAACCACAACTTTTCCAAAATCCAAAACAACTGCCATTTCTATCAGTAAAAACTGTCTTCCACTCATACAAAAAGCACAAGGAAGAGAAGCACTTTAGAGCAGCCCAAGACAGAGCAGCCACTAAACTGAGCTGAAAGCTCTACAAGCAGCAACACATCCACAGCAAGAATTAAGCAGCAGCATCCAGCTTTTGAGATACCATTAAAAGAAAGGTTTTAATGTAGGTTAGAGATAGTGTAAGATGTACTAACTTTCAGGTAAAACACAGAAAAGAAAGAATCAGAGAGGGGCAGAAAAGGTTTAGAGTTTCTTTTGTACCCTGGAACAGCATTGTGGCATGCCAGCAAACTAAATAAATTGAAGACAGGGAATAAAATACTATTTTCACTTTATCTCTGTCCAGAAAAACACAACTAAAATTTTAAGCATGATCCTCTACAGCCTCTTATCTTTGGAGCAAGTTACTTTGGCCAATGCTCTCTCAGACTTTTGGCATCTACTCTCCCCCATTTACTCAAAAATCCTCTTAAAAAAAGCATCAATTCAGAGCAAGTACTTCACACATATGCTCTGAAACTCCTTCTGAAGGGGGGAAACTTGCACCACTGGCTGTTCAGAAGTTTGAGGGGCCTCTGCTTCCCCTGAAGCCAGGCATGGGCTCTGACCCCACCGAGCACACAACTGCTCTGGCCAGGTTTCCCAGGTCCAGCTCCTCAGGGAGAGGCATTGGCTGTGTCCAGAAGCAGTCAGAACGTCAGCTCCACACACAGCAAATTCAGCCATGGACAAGAGAGTCACTTTTCACTGGGGTGGGTGGAAAACATGAGGAGAGCTACCACAGTTACAACCTGTTGAAAACAGGAGCAGCTCCGATGACAGCCCTGTGGAAGCCTGCACAGCTCAAAAGGAGCCCCTCATTCCTTATCAGCAATGCTGCACGCTGTCAGCTTTTAAGGGCTATCTGGCTTGAAAGGCAATTTTTCAGTCTCTAACTGCATTTGTACTTGGAACAGAATCACTGCTGCTTTAATGACTCTTGTTAGGTTTTTAATTATACAAAGTTCCATTTAAAATTGTCCAGAGATTTGCACAAACTGCTTTTAGCAACTCACTAAACCCAAGCAGATAAAACTAACCACTACACCCACCTGGCACATCCATCTTAAAGGAAAAATAAAGCCAGAAAAATAATGCTCCAAGTTGGATATTCAAAATGATCCTTCTGCTACACCTCCTAAAACGAGGAAACAAGGGCTTAAAAAAGCTACAAGCAGAGGAGAGACTGTAGTATTGAAGGAATATTGGAACTACACAGCTTGGGGTTAGAAAACAGCTATAGATCTATTTCTGGCATAGCAGTTGGCTCAAATAACTGCCTAATTCACTTAACCCATCTTGTGCATAAGCTCTTTTGGCTTCATATGGAA
The DNA here is from genome assembly GCA_035583155.1 of Acropternis orthonyx. Classification (NCBI taxonomy): domain Eukaryota; kingdom Metazoa; phylum Chordata; class Aves; order Passeriformes; family Rhinocryptidae; genus Acropternis; species Acropternis orthonyx. The sequence continues at coordinate 4,641,071 of JAWWEU010000011.1, read as the reverse complement.
TGGAAATACCTATGTGGATGAGCAGCAGTTGGTAAATACCAATATCAGCTTGAGGACCTCTATTTCTTTTGTGTGTGTGATGGACTTCAGAGCAGAGCACCCATATTATTTGATGCTCAGGTATCTGGGATGGCCTGAAAGCTGAAATCCATTTAATCTGCCGTGCTTGTTCGCAATACAACTTCAGTCTTTGATTGACCCTGAGGAAAATGTAAACTCCTGCTATTTGAATATATAAAAGGCCATAGTTCAAATAAAGATGAGGCATCAATAAATAGAAAAGCCTTCGAACAAACCCCACCTTTCTGTAGAGTTAAGCTCCACTTGCAGAGAAGTTGTTGGAGTGAAGAGGAAGAAAAACTCAGCTTACAACAGCGGGACTGAGACTTTAGAGGTGTGGATTTTTTTGTTGTTGTCAATATTTTTTTTAAATTGTAACACATGGCTTACACTAAAATACACTCGGGATGCTTCCACATGTTCTGTAGGAAAAGTACGTTTCCATGATTGGAACTACTATAACACTATTAGCAGTTACAGCCATAATTATTACATCTACCTCTTCACATGCCTCACCAGAAGAAGTTCATTCAATTTTGTATCTTACCATGCCCTGAAATCTAACTTAGTTTCCAATGACAACTTTAAACAGAGTTTGACTGAGAGCCCTACCATGGCTCACACGCCCATCGAAAGCAGCCCCCTACACCCAGACCCAGCAGAGTAGGGAGTTCCTCAGTACAACCCTCTGGACCCTGATTTGCAGCAGAGTTAGCCCTGCCCTACCAGGGAAGTGACAAAACAGTTACAACAGGTTTTGTTTAAACATAGTCTTAACTAGCACATGAATTAATCCAGCAGTTAAAATTGTTTCAAGGAAACATTAAATTCGTCCATGTGAAGGAAAAGGAGAAGCCCTTCCCATAGTAACTTCACTGTACCCAAAAGCATTTTGTAAGCCAAGACTCCTTGGCTGGAAAATTATCAGGAAAACATTCAATTCCTGTACTAAAAAGCATCACTGCTGAACAGGGGCACCAGCTCACCAAGGAGCCTGCTAGGCAGGCTGCACACTGCTCAGGCCTTTTGTAAGGAGCAAATTCCAGTAATACTCCAAGTGAACTCCAGTACCCTGCCACAGCAGAGAGAATCTAGAAACACACATAGTTAAAAAAAAAAAAAAAAAAAAATCAAAAAACTGAATATCCCTTGCAAGTATTTTGGGGTGGGTGAACTTTTACAAAGACATCAAGACTTTTACATAGTTGAAAGAATACAGTATTTTCTGCAGGCTCCAGGCAGTTCCAGTGGGCACATGATACATGTGACATGCACTAAAATAAGTATAATGTCTTAAAAAACCTAACGTACAGAATGAAAAGAAATAGAAAAAAATTGTGAAATCAACTGCAGTTTCTTTTTCAGCCTAGAAAAGAGAAACCTCTAGGGAGACCTAACATCTGCATCTGCTCAGGCCTCCAACTGGCTGGTACCCATGGCCCAAAACTACTTGGGGACAGTCCTCGGTCATCCTTCTGGAGAGAGGTCAGATCTCATCTCCAGAGCTATCACAGTCATTTGGAACTGAAGCATTTCACCAAGTACAGAAGAATATATACTGCTACTTCTGCCCACAAAGGATGGGCACACAGATGACCTGGAACATTAACATTCAGATTCGTTTTCCCCACTGACCAACTCGTTACCTCTCTTACCCAATCACTTCTGACACATTAGCTATCAAAGCAGCTCACAAGAACGCAGAATATCCCAAAAGAGAACTTCAGGAGAAGCTTAATTAAATAACCGATTATTCTTCATGTGTAAAAAATAAATGCATGCACGTACGCTTCCATGTGACAAGCTTCCCAGGGAAAAAATTTGTAAAATAAGCATAAAGTGTTTATTTAACTCAGAGAAGCAATTAAACCATTAGGAGCAGCTCAAAGTAGGCATTATGCTGATTATCCCTTAATTGCATGCATTCACAGCAGTGACAGACAAACTGCAACAATAACAACTATGTTACATACTCATTTTTTTCCTGACCTGGGCACATTCTATAACAAATCCATCAGCTGCATATATTCAACAAAAAGCTGATTTCAGAGTGATGGCCCACAGCAGCTCAAGTTTTTCCCCTACCATCTTGGAGATATCTACAATTACTGCTCCTAAGACCAACCTAAACGTGCTTAAGTTTACTTAAATACAAACACATGATGCTGTTTATTTATCTGGTCCTCATGACATACTGTATAACATTAGTGAGAGTCTAATTGCAATTCTCATCTACTCTACCCCTCTGGCCCAACTGGAGCTTCTCGCAGAAGTCTGACAGTGCCTCCTGCACTGTCCCCTCTTCCACAGGGGGTCAGGACCTCCAGACCCCCACGGGATGGAGGCAGAGGTTGGAGTGTGTGCTGTCAGAGCAGGACTGGCAGCCAACAGCGGGCAAACCACAGTCCAAGGAGCGCCTTCGGTGAAATTCCACCTCGAGGAACCCCACTGAGGAGTCCCAGTCTCCCTTTCCTTCCCGACAGGGATCCAGCTGCAGTTACCACGCACAGCAGCCTGCAGAATGACACTGTGACCACAGCCCAGCCACTGAAACGCAGGAGTCTCAGCACTTTTCCCACTCAACAGCAGCTGCATCTCCTGCGTGCCACAACAGGGGTAAACAGAGTCATTTTGTGGCTCCCTTGGCAGCAGCGGCAGAAGGAGCCGCCGACAGGAACCTGCTCCGCTCCCGCCGCCCTGGCAGGGGGAAGACTCTGCCAAGGCATCTAGTCGCCAAGAAAATTACAATATGATAGTCTTAATTACACTAATTGCGTTTCCTGGTATTGAGGCAGGATTAATATAGCATTTCTTATGCTAGATTTCATAAACACAATGGGTTTTAGCTTAACTCTTGGTAATTGTATTTCACAGTTCTTGCAAACAATTAGCCACCAATTATGTTCATTCCATTTTGCAGATGACTGATAAACACTCCAAATATCAGAATTCTCCCTCAAGGGAGGCAAATTACTTCTAACTTGTTAAGTCACCTTAATGAAGCCTCAGTGAAAAATCCTGCGAGCAGATCACCCAATGGCACTTGTTTGCCATTTCCATGCTGGTACCAAAGACTAGGAAAACCTCCACCCAGAGGAGAGCCATGCTTGGAACAGCTTTGGAAAGCTGAGTAACTGTCTGAAGGCAAAAAAAATTACCATATATATTTATATATTTGTATATCTATTTTTATACAAATATATACATACATACACAGACACAAACAAATGCTTGGTATAGAAATTAAACATGTTTGAAATAATATAAGTCTCAAGGCAACAGGTGCTGGGAACTGGACTGGAAGGACCTAATTAATGTCTCGCTCCCACCCTACTCACCCTAGTCCCATCATCAAACCAAAAGGCTCTGGCTCACACAATTGAGAATGGCAGGCATTGTGTTTCAGTCCCCTCTCTGGGCACAGCTCCAACACTCAGAACAATCCAGCTAGAAACGTTCAAAAATGTTATGATGAGATAATATCGTCTGCTGAGGCAAAAAATAGTCTTTTATCACGTTATGTTGAGGTCATCTGTGGCAACCAAGCCAAGGTGGCATTTGAAGATCCCGACCCTCAGCAGCAGAGCAGGCATGATAACCAAGTCTAGGAGTTTCTAGGAATTTTAGGCTGGATTTCTGCACACAATACAGTAGAGCCTCACTTAACATGTATGTCACTTCAAAGGTGAAGTTTGGATAAACAGGACATAGATATAGGGCACAGGGTCACTCACAAAACTTTGCATGAAACCTGTACAGATACAAAAACCAAACAAGTATCCTGAGTTAAAAAAACCCTGCAAACTTTTTCTTGGTCAGCACTGGTAATGCCAAAGCCTTCCCATAACGTAACAATGAGAGCGTATTTTGCTGACAAAGCCTTACACCAGGGTTTCAGCACAAGTTCCTTGGCTTCCTTCTTCCATACCTGCAGGGTCATGAGCCCTTCACTTGTCAGGAGAAGCCAAAATAAACCTTGCTGATGAATAATTTGCAATCCTTCCCCGGCACACTGAGTTAAGGTGGTTCTGTGCTCCCAAATATTTTACAAAAGTTCCTGTGGAGGGTATTGTCAGAGAAACTAATCTAAACCCAGAGAGGAGGGCACCACTTCTGACAACCCATCTACCCTCACATGTTGCCCCATCCCACTCTCAAGAGAAACAAGAGGAATCAACTTACAATAAACAAACAACAGCAAGAAAAAAAGCAAAAAAGCAACCACGAAACACATCATCAAAACTGTTGTCAATTTAACCAGTAAGTCAGAAGCAATAATCAAACACAGCTTATAAACAAAGCATGTGCAGAACCCTGCAGCTTTACATGATAACGCATGGGGCACATCAATAAAAAAACTAAACTGCACCAATTATGACAGAACTTGGTCTTTTGTTTAACACTGAAAAAAAACAAAATGCCCACTCGTCTCCAGGATTAGCTTGATTTTCAAGTAGTATTTGATGCTCTCAGATCCACAAAGAAAAGGAAAAATCAAAATTAAGTCTTGTGGTGTTTAAATGAGTAAATCACAGTGCCGGTTCATTTGTTTCTAGAATACTTGAACTAAATAATTTGGAATATTAAGGCAGATTCTAGATTTACTGGTCTAAACAGCTATTACCGATAGAACTGGATGGCAGTCTACAGCCTCGAGGTTGTCCAATGTTATGCAACTTCACACAGGATCATGTGGTTGAATGGGCTTTTTTCTTTCCTTTTAGTTTTGAAGCCAGTGATGCTTTCATTACAAAGCTGGCTCAGCAGTTTGTTTCTGTTAATAACACCTGTTCTTCAAACCCATATTAACAAAAATTAATTCACGACACAGAAAATGACCTGCTGATGTCACAGACACACAGCCCACCCCACTGCAGTGACCAAAGAAAAGGCTGGGGCAGAAGGAACAAACAAGACTGTAAGGATATGATCACACAAACTGTATCTAAATATAGCCAGGGTGAGACTGTCAGAGAGTGAAAGCTACCCAGCCCAAGAAATCTGACAAGAGCAGAATCAACAGCTGATTCAATAGAGCTTTCAACAACCACTGTGTTATTTTCATTGTGGTGAGAATATATACAATTTAAAATCTAGCAAAGTCAACAATCGAATTTACATTCATTACTATTTAAGCTCAATTCATTATTATTACTTAACCAAGTTGAGATTTATTTCAAAAAGAGAAATAAGAAACATAATATTAAAAGCCACACAATGATGCTAAGTGACAATGTGCTTCATCCCCATCCTCAATCCACGTCTTCTACATCAACAACAAACAGGAACCAGCATGAGAGAGGTTAAAGAATAAAAAAATATAGGAAACCAAGCATTTACCTGTGAGAAGGAGTAGTAGAATTTAATAAAGACGATGGAATAATTTTGTGAGCCTTCTGCTCAACAAATATAATTGCTTCAGATTAAGAAAGATGACTACAATTGTTTTATTAACTCAGAACTATAGCTGCACTGACACACTGTAAAAGAACTAAAAGCACTGACTAATGGGTTTGCAAGGTCTGTAGCCTGAGCAGACTAGGCAAAAAATGTGGATCTTGGACTTTAAAATCCTGACACCATTAACTGGAATGCACTGGGCCCGTACTTGGAGGATTATTTGTGTGTGAGCAGGGCTGACGCTGACAACTCCAACATTCCTTCAGATACCCATACACTCACACAGCATCCCTGTGCTCTGGGGAGAGAGACAGAGATATTGGGAGACTTTTCAAAATTGATAGTCTGGTATATGAGACAGCCATTCCAAGTGCCTTCAAATCAGTTTGGATGTACCACGTTTACTGATTCTGTCAGACACACATATATATGTATACATACACACATACACATATATACATGTATGTATCTATGTATGGCCAGACTTCGCGAACAAAGATCAGGGGAAGGGCTCTCCCCAACTGGGTGTGCCCTCCCAGCCTGCGCAGTGGGTTTTTTAGGTGAGGCACAGCATGCACAGAACTGGCCCCACCGTTTAAATCCTGAGGTCCATTTGCCACGGCCGAGCGAGCTTGGACAGTGAAATCCTCGGGACTGGCTACAGCCCCCGGTACTAACCGGGGCTGCCCCTGCTGAGCATCCGAGATCTGACGGGATCGGATGGCAGGGAGGCATTGAACTGCCCAGGGGAGGGTCCCCACTAAGACTCAAACTCAGATCCTTGCTATTCAGAGTCCAGAGAGCTCTCCTTTACACCACAGGACCGCCCTACATATATACATACTCACACAAGTAAAATAAGGACAGACACAAACCCCAAATACAAGTCCTGCATATTTACAAACCCAAAAAAGTCTGAAATTATAGCCCAGACCATATGTTCTAACATTTGTCTTTCAAGTCTGCTGTCCTAATTCTAGAGATAAATGCATTTCCCAGCAGCAGATTCTTACACATTCCAATAAAATAAACAAACACACACACACAAAAAAAATCTTCATTTTAGCAAAGGACAAATTTCACAAACTACTTCTCTGCTCATTTAGGTGCTATTCTGCTGGTAAGCAGGATATTCATTTTTATAGGAGCGCAAACTGGAATGGCTGAAGTCCTAATTTATTTCTCACACTGCTGGTGACTCAGCCCCTGCCCGCCTCCTCTGCCCAAGCTCCTCTGCCCAGGGGCCACATCAGCAGGACACGGCACTGGCTGCCAGGTCCCATCCCAGGGCAGTGCCTTCCCCAGGGAACAGGCTGCAGGGTTGGGAGAGACTGTGGCCAGCCCTCCAGTGCAGGTGGACAGAGACCATTAGCAAGGGTCTCACAAAATTCAGAGTGTTTCAAAACCCTTTCCAGTTCCAGCAGCGTGGCTTTCCTTTTCTCTCCTCACAGTGTGTACCGTAAAACAGTCGAACTTTAGGATTTGGAAAGATTAAGCCAAATTAAAATTTAGTTACACGCCAAGTTTCTTTTTTCTTTTGTCTTGTGTCTGGGGAGCTATAATAAATAACAGCTACCAACTGTAAGGGAGCAGATATTCCATAAGCAAAGCTATTCCTGCAGGTGCATCTGGTTCAAGATTTAATAGCACACATGCAAAATAAATTTCCATGATTATTCTTAGTATTATCGGATTTAAAATGGAGAAGCTAGGATTATTCACACAGTAAACAAAGCATCCCATTGTTTACTCTTGGCTTCTTACATGGTTTCCTATACTTGATTGTAGTGTGCTAAAAACAAAGCCCATGAAAGGAACGGAGAATGGTGGTATGGGCTCACCGACAATAACATGGGAAAAATCTACTCTGGAAAGAGCCCTTTGCTCTCTCTTCTCTTGGATTTCAACACAAATTTTCTCACAAGTATGAAAACCTGGAAGTTATAGGATAAATGCACCATCAGGACCACAGTTTTCCAAAGTGACCAAACACTAAAAGGCTCATCTCTGACACACCAGTAGTCACCAAAAATACCAGAAATAACACAAAGGATAAAAGGCTCCACTGCAAATTCTGGTATTTTCTGGTTAACAATTGGGCAGCAATGTGAAAATAAAATAACAGTAACTGTTATGATTATATGATTAAGTGTTAATAACTGGTGGTTTATAGCTACAGCTTTGAAAAACTAGAGAGTGCACCATGGATAACATCCCAACAGGAAAGGCACAACTGAGCCCAGGTCTGGGAACGTGCCCGTGCTACAGAGCTGAGCCTGTGGACACAGCAAAGCTACCAGAAGCTAGAAGGCAGTGGCAGTGCCTCTGAAGGATGACACTGACTATTGATATGCCAGTACAATAAAGGCTGGTTAGACAGGAATTACAGTCACAAGGGATTCTTCCACATTAGAGTTCTCGACCACAGCTTTGTTCTGCTGGAGGCTCATGTGGATAATTTCTCATTTGTCCATTAATAGAAAGAACTTGAGTAAATCAAAAACTTATTTAAATGTGTTGATACACCCAAAGGGTATTGCAGGCCTGGCTTTCCCATCAAATATTAAATCTAGACACCAAGTTCCATAAGTCAAGTAAGACAACATAAACGAGGAGTAAGAGTTATGTTTCAAAACATTATACGGTGAAAAGAGCCCTTACTGTAAAACAGGAAGAAATTGAGCCAAAACTTAATAAACAAAGTGTAAACAAGAGCTGTTTAATACCAAGAGCTGTATTTTAAAACCCTGCCACACAGATGCTTTTGCTCCAAACCCTAATGACCAAAACAGTCTGAATGAAACTACATTTCCTACAGAAAGTTTTCCATCCTGTGTAACCAGCCTGCCCACCAGCACGTAGGTGCAAAGAGCCAAAACACTTGGGAGAAATAAGCAGAAACAAAAACCAGAACTCACCCTGCATTTCACCCTCCCTTCCCTGACACAGCCAAAGCACATCCATGCTGTCCTGCTCTCAAACACCCTGGCAGACATGCCCCAGAGCCCTCTCCATGTCCCAGGAGCATGCCTGACCACATGCACTTCCCAACTACCACCAGACAGAAGACACAAGGAGAAAGGACTCTATTTCTTTCTGCTTTGCCATATTCAACGTTCTGATCAATGCAGTGCTTTGCAGCATATTTTGAAAACAGCCATAAACTTATTTCTTTAAACTTAAGCAAGAGATAAATATTGGTAATTCAGCAGATGCTCTGGACAGAAGCAGGTACTGAACCAGCCTGATCCCGGCCTCCAGCTCTCACCAGTGCAGAGGCAGTGCCTGCCCTGAAGGGCCCAAAGAACCTTTCACCTGCAGATTTCACCAGTTACCCTTTATTAAAATGTATTTCCAGCTTTCTGCAAACCTCTCCAAAGCAACACGATTTCAGGTGCTGCTGTTATTTCATGTCTGACTGAAATCACACCAGGTCCACTGATGAGGAACCCAACATCTGTCTCTGCATCTGCAGAGGACAGAACAGGTGCTCTCAGCAGCAGGTAAACCTGCAGCACTGCAAACACAGCCAGCTACCTGAGCCTCTACTCTTTGTTCCACCTCCCTCAGCTTCTTTCACTGCCAGCCTCTGACCTGACATACAAAAGTGGGACCAGCAGCTTGAGAGAGGCGATTCTCGCCCTCTACTCTGCTCCTGTGTGACCTCACCTGGAGTACTGCTCCAGCTCTGGGGCCCCCAGCATAACAACAATGTGCATCTCTTGGAACAAGTCCAGAGGAGGGTCATAAGATGATCAGAAGACGGGAGCATCTCTGCTATGGAGACAGGCTGAGAGTTGGGGCTATTCAGCCTGGACAAAAGAAGGCTTTGGGGAGACCTGAGAGCCCCTTCCAGTACCCGAAGGGGCTCCAAGAGAGCTGGAAAGGGACTTTAGCATTTTGTGACAAGACAAGGGGTGATGGTTTCAAACAGAGAAAACAGGATTAAGCTGGATGTTAGGAAGAAATTCTTCCCTGTGAGGGTGGAGAGGTCCTGGCAGAGGTTGCCCAGAGAAGCAACTCATCCCTGGAAGTGTCCAAGGCCAGGCTTGCAGCAACCTGAGATAGTTAAAGGTGTCCCTGCCCATCACAGGGGAGGGGTGGGAATGAGACGATGTTTAAGGTGCCTTCCAAACAAACCATTCAATGATTCTGTGACTTTGTGTATGTCCATTACCACCTTCATCTTGGCAACCTTGACCCCATCAGCCACACACCACAGATATCACTCATTGCTTCTACCATGTCCCATCTATTTTCAACTCTTTCCTTCCTTGCAAGAAACTGACTCACTTCCTTATTTCGAATGTCATACCATAGAGGGGAAAAAAAAACTTGATTTGGTTTGCTTAGACTACATCAACAGCCTTATTTCACTGACATACACACTCTTCCTACACAAATACACAGCTGTTCAGCCTTTAATATTATCCATTCCTTTGCACTACCACACCAAACCACACCCACCCACCGAATTAAGGGAATAATAATTCCAGGAAATCTTTCATTTGAGAAACCACTGCTAGATTTTTAGCATACTTCTGGCCTTTCTCTCGAGTTACTCACTTTTAGAGCCACAGAAAAGGCAGCGTTGAAATTTAGTTCTTGCAGTCTTTGTTTTACAAGGTAAGAACAAGCAAGGGTTTCTAGTTCAGCCTCAGTGGCAAAACACTTGAAAACATCACTTTAAACAAATACCAGTATTAGTAAACTGTCTATTCTTTTATCCTGTTTTCATTTCAAAATGTAACCACCCAAAGGCAATTTAGGCCCTTGTTTATGACACAGATATTTATGCTTGAGCATAGCTACAACGCCTCCATGCCATTGCGCATCCATACCTTGTCCTTGAATAAATCACACAAGCCAGTTTAACACACAGCCTTTGTTTGCCCCATGCAAGGGTGAATTCCCTCTGCTCAAGGCCAGAATTAAAGCATCGCTTCTTTCCATTAGCATACATGTTTTCTTTTCACACAAATTTTGTGCTTCACTATCCCAAACCTCGTGCTGTCATACTGAACAAAGACTAGAGGTGAGTTTCAAGAGAGTATTTCTAGCAGCAAGAGTTAGGCAGAATATAACAGGAATTCTAATTTTTATTCTGTCAGCTGCTTTTCTGTTACCTGTTTTTCTACTCTTGTTACAAACTTTTTGCAGCTTTACATATATATAGAAAATTACAAAGCAGAAAACGCAGTGTGGGTGGTTTGTGGCAGAAAATGAGACCCAGCTTGAGGACCATTTAGATGGATGGCAACAAAAAGGACATTTAGCAATAATTGAGCAATTCTATGTGATCAATGGATAGAAGCTCCGTGCAGTCTGCATACTCTGTATGTATCTATTTTCAACATGTGGGTGACAAGCAAGGTCAAGTGGCACCAGAATAATCATTCTGTCCGTATTATTCATTGCACAGTGGGTATGACAGCTTGGCATTATTGCCTTCCAGGATGGAAAAGCTCTGAACAGATTCTCATGCACAGCTTCACTGCCCCAAACTATGCACAAACTGAATTTTTCAAGTGTGAATGACACAATTTTGAGGCAGCAACAGAAGTTCCTACCAAAGATTTTAAGAAAATGGCTAAAAGCACCAGTCTTCAATCAGTCAGCAGGGAAACGGGAATTTCCTGAACATGTCAGTTCACCCAGGATCTATTTGTTCTGAAATACAGAAAGCAGAATGCTTTTTTCTTTAAATACAGGGAGCTGTTTCAGGTCCATTCTGCAGCTGATCAGATCCATGTTCTCACTCTCTCCCATACTTCATTTAGTGTGGTTTTACCACAAAGCACTAGCTAGCAGCAATCTTTCATATAAAGAAAATAAAAGGTCCACAGTTAATAGCTGAGCAAAGAAACGGGTGAAGATATGGCTTGCCCTTGTCCTTTTCTTGCAGAGCTAGCAACAGTCAAGCCCTGAGTTGGTGAAAAATTAAGTGGAAAAACGTTAAAAGGAAATGAAGTATTTAAAGTATTGACGCATTTATGAAGTATTTATTATCTGTAAAAACTTTATATAAAGAGGAGCTTTTAAAATAGCGATGATACAGCAAATGCACAGGTTTCATCTCTGAGATACTGAATGAAGACCCTAAATCAGTCCCCCTGAAGCACAGCTCTGTATGGCAGCACAGGGCGAGCTGGGCTTCCCTCCCCTGCTCCCCGGGGATACTGGGAGTCCCAGAGGAAGTACACTAATACTCTGCCACTAACACACACAGGGCTTAAAAAGAACAAAGACTGGTCATGTAACTGCACACAAATAAAGGATGTGCTTTATGTTTTGACTTCATAACACGGGCCAGGTGGCCAGCCCCAACACTGAGGTGTGTTCAACAGCCCAGCACGTGCCTCCTGCCCGCACAGGCTTGATTCAGCTTCCAGCAACTACTGCACAATTCATCTCAATTAATCCCCAACATTCCCCTTCTTTATCCCTTTATTTGGCTGTTTTTATAAAGGCTACAAAAGTCCCATACCACAGCACCTCTTCTGTCACGTGGGACAGAGAAGGCAAACCCTGAGGAAGTCAGCTGACAACACGAGTCCTGGTGAGAGCACCTGGAACTGCTGAGGCACTTCCCTAAATAACCCAACACGGGGACCGTGCACTCAAGGGCTTGATTTTTCCAGAAGACCAGATTTATTGTTTTGTTGGGGTTTTTTTTTTTTTACAAAACTGATTTCCTCTTCAAATCTGTCCTCTCAAGGAAAAGCACAGACCCTCTCCACGCCCACTGCCCAACTGAACTTGTCCCTGCCACCGTCACTTCCAAGAGCTGCTTAATCCAGCCCCACACAGTGATCTATGGGGCTTATAAAGCAGTGTCTTAAACAAGTCACCTCCACCTACACGTGAATAGAAAACAGGAATGAACAGAGCACTTGCTGTAACACATTGCACCTTCAATTACAACTGCACATTTATTCCAGTTTTATAGTATTTAGGGGGTAGTTTCTTAGCTAGGGGTACTTTTATTTTTGAAGTTGTTATGGATTATTTTACTGGTGCAGTCCTGAGGAACTGGAAAAAGTTTCTGTATTTTGGATTTCTCTACCACTCCAAAACAAAGACATTCAAATGTGCATCTATTTTTTCTGGTTTAAAACACTGATTACTCAATTAGTGACTAATTACACACAGGCTGTTTAAAACAGAGGGTATTTCACAGAGGTTTTCCTAAAGTGTCTTTCTTCCAACTTTCAGAAGACAAAGGAAGATACACCAAGTCTTCTTTTTCTCTGCTGTTTTTGCCTCGGTCTTCTAAAGCACAGCATCACCACCCATCCCCAGATACACCACAGCTGTGGAGCCAAACAGGCTTCTGGACACCAAGTGGTGGCTCACAGGACTTCCAGAACGGTCTCCAGGAGCACAGCATGAAGATTTCATACTTCTCAAGAAGGTATATGTAAAAAAAATGCTAAATAAAATTACTCTACATAAGCAAAATTAGCTGTCCCTGCAGAACAGTTACATACCAAAGGGAAGAGCAGCTTTCGTACACCCTGAAGAATTTAGTGTAACCAAGCCATGACATCTCAAGTTTTTATGAACAGTGTTCACTCCCTGAACTCAGGAGAATCACCCAATTTATAATAAAGCAGTCCTTCATACTGTGAATATTTACAAGCACATCTTATGTCATAAAACTGGATGCGTGACAGCAAGGAAAAAATGAGCATCACCCGTTCCACAGGGAGCTACCAGCTCACAGGCACTGCCCAAAAAAGAGACTTTCATGCTGCCTTAACATAGTGCTAAAATGATTCTGTATCTTGTTAATCACAGTGCACTGTGAGAGCAATGGAAAATGCATCATTATTGTGTGAGTGCTGCCCTACGTATAAGGAATACATTAACCTTTAAACATACAAAATACTCTGTCACAGGAAAAAAAAAAGACACTAAGTTTTGTGGAGCAAGGGGGTGTGTAATACCCAAAGACACTGCACACAAAAATAAGCCTGTCTTGTATAATGACCTCAGAGCACAGGAAACACAGAGAGAGCTGTCACAAATCCCCATCTTAGTATCTGATTACAGCATCTTCTGCAATAGATCGCTATTATCAATATTTAAGTTTCAAAACTGCACTGTGAAAACAGCTTTACCAAAATAAACAAATTAAAAAAAAAAAACCACAACAGCAATACAGTCAGATGCTCTTCTGTGTCCAAAGCATGTACTTATTTCAGCAACAAAAATAAGGTAGGATTTGAAGCTTTAGCATGTAAAGAATATCGAGAATTTTCAGACTGAACTTCAACAGTGTGTACAAATAAACATGTACTTTGGCGGTCAATACTGCAGCTCTAGCAAAAAGAAAAAGGAGACAATCTTATGCTACAAATTCTAAATCAATTTTATGAAAGACTGCTGATGAGCACCAAACAAGCCCCATTGGCACAAACATATTAAATTACTGGGAATACAGAACCAGAAGGTTTCAAGTTGCATTCATTTAAATACACTGTCTGAACACCACTTTGAGCAAGACCAAAATTATAAATAAATGGTGTCATAATTATATTTGTAATGGAAATCTTTAATGTACTAAGCCAGAATAAAGCATTCATTTCAAATAAAAGGAGTAGCCAACTTTATTCCTCTGTTAATTGCCACATGGACCAATTTCTTACCACACAGCATGTTGTCTATAAATCTCAACAAGCAGCTTTAAATTGCTGTTATTATTGCTCATCAAGACCAAATAATCCTGGATGGTGTTCAGGGAAGCTTCTGTAATGTCTATCTCACACAACTATTAATTCATCATTTCCATGGGGATGGAACCTCAAGCAACAACCACCCACTCCTCCACTTTCCAAACGGGAGGGGGCACAGAAGAGATGCAAAGAAATTGCACAATGGGACAGATAAATAACTGAAGGGAGAGAGAAATCTTCTGGACTTCCAAGAAAGTCATGACTCATTCTGAAATACTTTAGTCCTAGAATACATACAGCAGCCACGTCTGCAACTTCTCACTCCTAAATGCTCCAGTGTATTTTCAGAACTGCGTATCACCTTTTTTTTGGGAGACAACACAACAGGTATTTCATAATGCAAGCAATGCTCATCCGTGTGTTCGTGTATCCTCTTACCTTGGATGCACTGGAGGGTTCCATCCTCAGCCCTTATTGTAAAGGTTTCACCTGGATTAACTTGAACAAAAAAGACCTGCAGAAAGAAAAAAAAAAAACAGAACACCACATTTGTTTCACTGGGATCTTCAAAAATTAAATTTCCCCAACACAAGTGTATTTTCCTTTCTCTGAAAAAGGCTTGGACTAAAGAGAGTGGTACACGACACCTCTGGGTACCAGCAAGGTCCAAGAGCAGGTAGTGATTTGAAGTCCACCTATCCACCTACATTTTAAGAGCTGAAAAAAGACGCAACTCTGTTGCATAAAGGTGAGAATTACGGCTTTGGGACCCACACCAAACTCTTGGGTGTGTGTTTAACTTGGCCAAATGCTGACAGCTGAGGACATAAATCTTCAGATCATTGGCACATGAGAGCAGAGAGCACACGTAACAAACTCCGGGCAGCACCAACCCATCCTGGGATTTCGAGTTCACAGGAATAAAAGTCTTTTGCCATGTAAGGGAAGTTGAACTGTTATGTTTTTTAGAATTTATCTGTTATATTTCAGTTAAGCCAAAGCCACAGGCACACAAACAGTTCAACAGCTGCACAAAGAATCAGTAATAAAACTATTCATGTATTAACAAATAGAATATTTTTAAAAAAATTTTTTTAAAGTCTGCCATTGCTGAATTCTGTAGATGATGGGAATGCCACAAACGCCAGGAAGCACCAAAATGTGTCCCAGTTCACGGTATATTGTACACCATTCATTTTCCACTGTCTGAAACTATGGGTTTAAACCTTATGATTTAGATTTCCTTTTTTAATGGACAGGTCACTGGGAACTACTGACCATTTATCCCTTCTTGCTGCTTGTGAAACTTTTACCAAAATAGTTTAAAGACACTCTGCTATGTATTGTCAGAAGTTTAATCAAGATATAAATTAAATTTTCACTTTATACTAAGATTAACCCAGTATTTTTATTTTTTTCCTGTGAAAGCTCTCTCCCCAAATTTAGGTCTGGTCTTTATATTCTGGGTCATCTGCATGAAGAATTTAATCACTCTATCTGGAAAGACAGAATTTGAATTCATGCTGAGTTTCTGAATTCCTTAAACCAGATAATTATTACCTAAATGACCTCTTGAATTACAGTAATCCTACAGAAACCCATTATTCCAGCAACATTTTTAAAGCACAAGCTGGAAATCAGAGAAATGACATATGAAAGCCATTATGTTGTCTGCAACTATCACTTCTCAGGGAGCACCGATCAGGGTGGATCTGATCCAGCATACAGAGCACAATAAATGGTTCAGAAAAGATAAGAGGCACAAAGCCATTCCATCCCTAATCTCCAAACAATGAACATTTAAGTGACAGCATTTAAGTCCTCTTTTGCTATGAATAGGCATGAATTATCCACAACAGGACATGGGCATCAGGTCAAAAGAGGCACAGAGCAAAGCAATGTCATCCGGCTTAAAAAAACCCCAAAACAACCAACAAGCCAGAAACCAGACCACAAAAAGGCAAAGAATAATGAAAATATTCCATCAGCTCATTTGCACTGTATGTCTAAACCAACAGCCCTAAAGCTGGTTATTTAGTAACACATTTAACATAAATCAGAAGCCCTCGCACACCTCCACACCTTTGGAAGAGCTTGGTCCAACTCCTCAAAATACAGACCCTGACCAGACTGATGCCTCATGCATGAAAAGATCCATTTTTTTCCTAAAGCAGAGAACTGAGTTTAACTGCAAATGTAAGACTGACAGGGAGTGAGGGACTCCTCTTACTACACAAGGCATGTGCCTACCCCAGTTATCAGAAGGGGATGATTTACAAATTTCCCCCAAGAAGTCCATCACCAGCCCAAGTGTCTGCATCAGCACGCCTGCAGCTGTCCTTTAAAAATTATTCCTTGTGTTTCCACATGAAAAAAAGGTGATATCCCAAATAACAGCTATTGTTTACCATGCTCAAAATCTACTAGCACTATCCTTGCCTAATCACACAGGGTTTTAACAAAAACAAGTTGTTCCAGCAACAAATGAGTTTCCCGTAGGGCAGCAGCCACACAGCTTCCTCCTCCCCCTCACAAGCCCGTGGGCAGAGCCTGGGATTTATCTACAGTAGCTTCTATTAAAATCTTATAGATATGGAAATAACTCCTTATTGACAGATGCTCAAATTAGCCACCTTTGGAGCAGAAGAAAACATTTACACGCTGTTGCTGAGGGAAAGCAGCCATATCAAGGGCAAACAGGAATAGCCAACATGTGACTGATGTGGGTCAATGCTGGAGCAAGGACTGGGCACAAAGGAGGACAGTCAGCAACATGAGCACGCTTGACCAAAGTGGCCTCAGACCCGGGAGCAGTGACCAGGCTCCTCAGGCAAGACCCTCCACTTGCTCTGCACTGGAGGCAGATCCTTCCATCAGGCTGCAAACCCAGTCCCAGCCTCTCCTTTCCCAAAGATGGGGTATTGGGGTTTTCCCCATAACCCACCCCATCACCCAAACCCCTCTGCACTCACCCCGTGCTGCACATAACCCCAAGAGCTTGCAACTAACTGCAGGGCACTGACCAAGGAGCTGCACAGCTGAGGCCAAACCATTAAAGCCAGCACACATTGAGAATTATATATGGGGAACTTTCCAGCCAACTCCCACAATTTGTCCCAATTTCCTGGGACAAATAATGTCAAGGCGCGCTGCAACTTCTTTTGTTTATACGCACTAAGTACATAAAACTAATGCCAAGATTTATTTTTCCCCATGTCCTCATAAACAACAAAACCATATTCTGCAGCCTGAAATGCAGTTTTTCCTCCTTCCTTTCACACAAGGGATCTTCACTAGAATGCCTTGTCTCTAAAGCTTTTAATTAAAAACCTGAGGAAAGCAATAAAAAAGTGTAAAGATAAGGTCTTTATTTTAATGAAAACAAACCCAGATGAACTTTAATTGCCCTACGGCTCTTCCAATATTCATCTTCCTGAGCATGCACATTTATGAGATGGCAACAGAGGAGAGAGAATTTGAAGAGTCACTTGGAGCCCACACTGCTGGTTAGCAGCATCTCGAGGGTGGGGTCTGACATCCGAGGTCACTCCAGCCCAGCTTCAGTCCTTGGCCTCCTCCCATCCAAAAACTTGAGCTTGGGACAGCTGCAAGCAGGGCGTCAGCAGCACAATCCCAAAGGCTTTTTCCTTTCCCTAAAAAGTACTTGGATGTTTAATTTAACAGTTCCATCCACTCGGTGCTGAAGCCCAGCCTTACCTGCTGCATCCTCAGAGAAAGCTTGTTATCTCCACAATGCACTTCCTGCATTTATTTTGCGTTTAAGAATGTCATTACATTTATCAAAAGTTTGTTGAGTGATGAATGTTACTAAGTTGCATGGTTACTATAAATATTTATAATCCCACACAGTACCTCCAGACTAGCACGTGTCACTCATGTCCTTGTTCCCACTGACTCTCACGCCTTCTGGGAGCTGGGAAAGAGACTAACAAAGCTGCCCACAAAGCTGATGCAGGTTTAAAGCTCAGGTTTGGGAATACACAAAGTGGAAGAGGGCAGGTTTAAATTAGATATTAGGAAGAAATTCTTCACTGTGAGGGTAGTGAGACATTGGAACACGTTGCCTAAAGAAGTTGTGGCTGCCCCATCCCTGGGAGCGTTCACGGCCAGGTTGGACAGGGCTTGGAGCAACCTGAGCTAGTGCAGGGTGTCCCTTCCCATGGCAGGGGGGTTGGAATGAGATGGTCTTGAAGGTCCCTTCCAACCCAAACTATGCTGTGATCCTATAACATAAAGCTGTATATACTGTGGATAAACAGTCTAACACAAAGACAAATGCCACTTGGTAAGGACCAAGGGCATATGCTATTAACTACTTTTTTGTATCCTACTGGTTTACTTGTGCAAGAGTTTAAGCACACAGAACAGAATTCACTCTCAAGGCATCCCCCAACTGCTTTGTGGCCCCTCCCCTGCGAGCACAGGTGCACCAGAGAGAAGGACAACATTTACCTGTATCCATGTGATGGAACACAGTCCCAGTGCTTGCTTTGGTATATTTCCCCTTTATGAGAACATTTTCCTTGCTATGGTCAAACAGCCCCTTGAGCTGCTTTGGCTTATTAAAACCCTGCCTTAAGCATTTTCCATGTGGTGAATTTTCCCTTCCCTGTTTAGATATATCACGCTTCATACAACTGGGGAGCATGGCATCATTGGCACCACCTGGGATCCAGTCACCAGTTCCTCATAAATGCTTCAAATCATTAAAATTTACAGTGTTTACAATCTCTACAGTGCATTTTGGAATACATTGCATCTTTGGGGAAAAGAAGAAACCAAACAACAAAACACCAAAACCCAAACCAGTCACTTGGTTCCGTTCTGTATTCTACTTTAAAAGAGTTGTGCCACAGATTCCAGTGAATTTCCAAGTCCATCCCACAGGAAGGTGTAAAGAATTCACACCACTCTGTGCACAATACTCTTCTCAGGAACACAATTCTCCTCAACCACACAGGAACAGGTAGAATAAATACTTTCAGCCTCTCTTCAGTAAGAAAAAACTAAGGAACATGCTACATCTTAATAAAACAGTGACTTTTAAAAACCTAATACTTCAATAATAGTGTTCTGGGCTTAACCTTTTTTTTGACAGGACAGAAACTAGAGGCATGGAAAGAGGCATAAAGCAATTCAGTCAGTTTACCATGAGTGCTCTTGACAGCAAAGCCCACAAGTGACAGATTCTGAACCTCCTAATTTATCACACATTAAACACATGCCAAACAAGCAATAAAAATACAATAACTATACAATTCAAGAAATGATGAAGAGGAAACTCTACATTTTGGCAGGAAGTTCATTCACTCAGCTCAGATGTTGTGGTACTTGCAAGGTGCACAGGGAAGTATCAAATCCTGTTCCTCATTCAGACACACTCTTGTGTCCCTCATTTAAAGTATGTGACCCCAACAGACAAGAACAAGCACACCCAGCACTGTGTACAGTGCCTGAGCTCGAGCCCAAGGGGGAAACCACAGGGTTGATAAACACACCTTTACAAAGAGCAGGCAAGCAGCAAACTTGCTACGCGTTTTCAGGAGCAGAGAGGGAACCAAGCTGAAATAAAATTTTCCAAACTCAATCACCCAACATTCTGTACAGATGCGCTGCAGCACAGCCAGCTGCCTCTTCACTTTATAGTACAACCTTTTTAGAGCTTGCAGTAGAGTACCTACAGGAAAGCATTGGAATTCTTGGACCAAAAGGTTAATTATCGCTCCCCGAATCCCCAAAAGAGTTACAAGTGGGTTAGAAGCAGAGCAAGCAGCAGCTCTGGAATGGACATGAAAGCATTAAATACAGTCAGCAGTAGTAAAAATAAAGTGTGGGAAAATAAAAAAAAAAAAAAAAAAAAAAAGTCAGTGCTAAAAATGCCATTTTGGGTAGTCTAGGGAAGAGGGGTTACTGTCAAACAGGCAGAGACATTCCTCACCCTGCCCTGTACAGCTGTGCAGCACTCACCCTCAGGAAGATAAAGCAAATGAACATTCCCATGCAATTGCCTTACACTCCAGGACTGTTCACGGGCAGAACTGCCTTTTGCATCACTCTCCAGCTGGCTGCTGGCAAAGCCAAGGTGTTTCACCAGCTCCAGTCTTTCTTCCACATATTTAAGAATGGGTCTTTTGAGAAAGGGCTTTTCTCTGGAGCTCAGCATTTCCAGGCACAGCTCACAGCACAGCTCTGGCACAGCTAAGGCTTCACAAATCCAGTAACACATAAGGGTGAACAACAGCAAGTGCACCCAGAGCATCCCATCAGCCCCTCCATTCTGTCAGCTCCAAGGCACGAGGCACTGATCTGCCTGCTGGCCACACTGCTGCCTGGAAAACTCCACAAGCCTTCTCTTCCATCAGCTCAGCTATGGTGCTTTCTCACCACCAGCTTCTGATGGAGACTGTAATTACACCCTGTAAAAGCACAAGTCCTTCTAACACTAGCACATCTTTATGGAGTATTATACACCATCTTTCTTAAGGAAGTCGTTCCTGTGCAAGTCTATCCTGATGGCTGTTCCCGCCCTGCAAGTAACTAAGATAAATCTCTTTCAAACACTTAACATTCACTTCTACATTATAATAAATCATGTTAAGAACAGTTAACACAATCCACTTGCAAGATCAAGGCATTTATTTCAATTTCATTCCATTTTAGAGCTGTACTTTTGAAAAGCCAAGACATCAACTAAAGCTTCAGGAATTGGATGAAAATGGCAAAGCACAATGGTAGTTCAGCTTTGCAACAGAGGAGGGCACATCCAGAGTACAGGCCATAAAAGTCTTACGGAAAACTCATATTCCAGCTGCAAGTACTTAAAAGAGATAAGGTGATGAGGTCTAAAAGCATCATCCCGCAAACATTTAAGCAGAAGAGGCACCTGGCCCAGAACTGTTCTGCTGAGTCACGTTTGCACAGCACAGCAAAAGCAAGTAGCAAAGTGCTTCCAGTGCATCAGCAATTCTTCTTACTGCAAAACATTAGCTGAGAAACTACTTTAAAGGCAACAGAGGCATCCACCAAGCAAGGCTGCTGAATCATGAAGGCTGGGGAAACTGAAAGACTGGGCTCAGAGCCCTATCTCAAAGGAGGGCTCAGGACACTTCATTTATTCTTCCTGTAATACAGAAGGACCTACAGGACAGTCTGATCTGAAAAATGGTTTCCTGCAAGGAGGAAAGGGTGTATTTAAAGAACAATTATCCTATCCAGTATCAATAAGATTGTTCCTTTGCTTAAGCATATTAATATTAGACTTGATAAATACAATCATTCAATAACTTTCTTCTCTATTTTTTCAAGTCAAAGCACACTGTGCAGAAATGACTTTAAAAAAAAAAACAATGAATCACAGTGATGAAAATCTATGTCATAATGAGAATCCAGACAACAAAGGAGACTCAGAAGCTTACAAGGAAAACAAAAATTATTCTTCCTCTTGATGTTGCTCTAGCTCAAACTGCAGCTTGGAAGGAGAATGAGAAGTAAGAAAATGGCATTTTATATTGATTCAAGAAGAACAACTTGCTTCTACCCTCATCAAAATACTTTGCTGAAATGTCTCACATCAGGAGGGAACCAAACTGAGTAACACAGAAAAACTGCCAGGATAGATGTTCTACATAGAGAAACCTTAACCCCATGACATGTCTGGGAACCTACCACCTACCAGCTTGAATCTCCAGCATGCATCATTATGACCTTATGATCATTCTACCAACCTCTGATCAAGCTTATTAGAGAATACATCCCAGAAAAAAAATTAGAACAACTATAAACTTGCCTTCCTTCAAAAACCCACTCAAAATTCACATCTGCTTCTTATAATGAAGCAAAGGGTAGAACACAGGCCTGCTGGTATCAGTGCATCCAGGTAAGCAAAGAATAGCACACATCACTGCTATTCTCCATTTCTTTCCCACTTTCCTTTTTTTCCAGTCTCAGCATTTTTAAGATCTTAAAAGTCTCATCACACATACTAATAAGATGTCTGGACAAGTGTTAGCACAAGTAAATCATAAGACTAACTTTCTGCAAAGCCTGCAAATATGCAGCACTTACAGCCATTATTTCAATCCCATTAATTTTACTTCAGTGAACCCAAATGCAAACAAACACATTCAATGTAATGGTACACCTCAAGCACTGTTTTTAATGTCTTTTCAGTGCAAGGGCAGAGTTCTACATCCACCTGCCCTGGTGCCAAGGAAAGCCATCTTCCCAGTGTTAAAAATCCCTTGCTGGCCTAGGGGTAGTTCATTTAAAGCAGCCAATTTCTGGCAAGCTCACTGACCTGCTGCGATGCATCCCCATTCACGATGTGAGGCATCATGGCTATCTCCCCGTTCAGCAGCGGCGGCAGCTCCAGCGGGATTTGGTCGGTCATCATCATTGTGACGTACATTCATGGAGAATTTTCCTCAATGGACTTCCTGAAAGAAAAACAGCACTTAAAGACCCTGAAAAACCCACTTGCCCTTTAGGAGGTCATTTTGCCATTAAGCAACTTAAGCAGGAGCCCTGGTTTTGTACCAGGATAGCATATGGAAACTCTGAAAGAGGTTTTAAATGTTAGATCAAGAGCATGGAAAGTCAAGCTTCCATGCAAGACTTTTAAAAAACAACTACCCAGATTTCCACTCTTTCCCATGATTATAATCCTCAACCCTCACTACTGAAATAGGAAAGTTCTGAGACACTGAGTTTTCCTAAAAATCAGCATCCTGTTTGCTACCACAGCTCTCAGAACTACATCACCTACGTGGTTAAGATGTTACAGCAATTTCACTCAATAGCCACACTTCAAAGCCAAACAACTTAATTTTCTTTCTAGGGCCTTGTAAAGAGTGTGAACTGCCACTACAACACAAAGAGTAGATGCCTTACTTCCATTTAATCATGATTCAAAGGATTAAGTTTTCTAGTGGAGCAGGAGGAACAGCACATCCCCATGCCCTAAACACCCCATGCTAGACGGAGAACAACAGAATATGACTATCTCACTTAAGGATTTGTGAAAAATCACACATCACTTCCAGCACACCCTCCCCTTCACAGCTAACTGATGTGATACCTGAGCATCACTAAAACCATGAGAAACTGCTCTGTAAAAACAAGTCTTAATTCAGCAATAAAGGTACCATCATGCTGGTTTATGGGGCAATAATCCAGCTCCATTGAATAAGATGAGCAATCTCATCACATAGTTTATCTAGACTTCTGCACAGGAACTCCTAAGCAAAGCAACCTCATGTGTCCAGTGCTGAGCAGGCAGCCTCCTTAGTACTCCTCATGCCAGGGAATCCCAAAGTCCTCCTGAATAATTTCATATACATCCCAAATTCAAGTTAGAGAAAAATATGCTGTGCCTTAGGTGGCAGGTGACAGCCAGGTATTCACCTGGCACAAGACCATTAGAGTACAGAGACGGGAATTTTTGGCAGAGAGTAACAAGGAAATCCCAGCTCACAAGAAAAGTGTTATGGGAGCCATAAACCAGGAGTTTAATTCATTTGCTCCAGAGGGGATGAAGGACTGAGCCAACCTCAGCAGGGTTAGAGCATGTGGTTCCAGTCACAGCATCCTACAAAACTCACACCCCTGTACCTGCTCTGTCCCCAGGTGCTGACAGGCTTTAAATTTATATTCTTTTGAATTTCTTTTTTAGTTTAACAACTAAATTGACAGTTTAGTTGAAATACACTGTCTTCATTTACATCAACCACTTTCAGAGCTCATCACCATCCCATCACCTGCACAGCCACTTCATGATCAGAAACATCAGCCTGACCAGGAGCTGCTCCTCCAGCTCCTGAGAAGGACCACTTATGTGATTTAAAAGTGATGGCAGTGCCCACACAGACTGAATCACATCTATCCTTTCATTGCTATCACACAGGCCCCTTCACATCTAAGTAAAACCAGAAGACAAAAAGTGCATTTGTTTCTCAGATGTGCAAGCCCAGCCCTGTCACCTCCAGCCATAGAGCTCGAGACCAGCATTTTAATTTAACTCAGTACCAAATTTAGCACAACGCTCACAGCTCTTTGCGGTGTTCTTCTTTGTATGAAAACACCACTTTTCTAATCATCACTTCACTGAGATAGAAACAGAGGCAATGTATTTTCATCCACCCTTAAATTAAATCCTTCCTTTCATCCAAGACTCAGTTACAGGACAGAAGTTCAAGAAGCTTAAGACACAGTTGTTAGAGGATGGTACATCCACAGTAGTTGGGTTTCAAGTCCCATTTCCTGCCACCATCCACCACTTTGTTCCAGAGTTTGGTAATGTTTTAGTCCTGCTGTCACCACCACCCTCAATAATCTGTCCTGCAGTGCACGCAGCCATGAAGTAGGGAGTAAGGACACTCACTAACATCCCTGCAGCTCACAGGATCAGGCTCTCTGACCTGGCACAGTCACTCCAAGCTCTGACCCAGCCATGACATGGGCTATGTAGACCTATCTGACACACCAAAAGCTTTGCTCAACACATTCTTCCCCTAATGTTTTGGAACTTCTTCCTGAAGCTTTTCCTTCCCATTACTTCACAGCATCAGGTTTTGAGAACAATCCCACTCCACAACCAATACTCAGAGGTGCTGGGATTTGGAGGTGGAAGGGAAGGAGTGAGGTAGGGTAACTTGATTTTTTTGGCTTTTTGCTGGTTTAACATGGACGGAGAGAACATGTGAGTTTTTGAACCATTTCTTAACTGTTTGGGATTAAGAAAAGGACTGAAAGAGCCCAATACCCAACACCAGTGAGAACACAGGAGTGAGCAGCTTTCAATGGAAACGGACTGATTTAGTCAATAGCCAGTTGTATCTCAAACTATACACACAGTCATTTATGTATCTATAGTTATTGTGTGTGAATACATATTTATTCATATATAAATACAGATTATTTTTAAAGAACAGAACGTTCCTAGGAACTATTTAAAATCCATATAAAGCAGTCCCCCTCCCCCCAGATAAACGACACATTCATCTAATCAAAAACTGAAAGCCCCAGCTTTAACACTGATGCTATTTTCTTGCAGGAAAAAAGAAAAGCCAGACTGTAGCTTGAAGCTACATATTTTCCTACTAATATTTCCATTCCAGGCACAACAACCAACGTTTATTTGCTACATGTCATTATTTAAAAGTTTTACAGTGCATTCCTTTTGCTTTATTAATGGTTTGTCACTACAGCCGTGTCTACACTTGCCTCACTTGAAAGTGGAAAAAAAAAATAAGAAAAAAATAAATAAAAAGGGCTTCCTGTATTTGTCAGGTCTGGTACAAGCCCCCCCGGAGGCCATGCCAGCAGCAGTACTGGCTACAAGGCACAGCTGGCCACTGGAAGGGTTATTTTGCAGTATTTCACTGCAGGCAGAGCCAGATGAGACAGGGTTAAGACATCTACTGTGAGACTGGCAGACTTCGCTCCAAAGCCAAACCCTTTGGAAACAGGTCCCACACACTTTTTGAGCTTATGTGCTCATCCATCCTACTTAAAACAGATTTATTAGCTTTGCTTTCATGTCCCACCCAAAATCTAGCGTTCCTCTACCTCAGCAGAAGCAAAGTTGATTAGTACAAAGAAGGTGAGGTCTGAACATAAGCAGTTTCTTTTTCCTGCAGATTCAGAACATCAATGGAAGAAAACACCAGACAGAGACTCAAAGAGCTAGGTTGCATTCCACAATATGAGAACTCTTCCTTAGCTAAAATACGAACTGCCAAATAGTAACCCACAGCTTTTTTTTCAGGTACTAACTCAAATTTGGGGTTTTGTCTAGAAAGCTGACCATATTTAAATTTTAAAAAGATGTTTCCTGTACGTCTACATTCCCTAGGTTTGGCTGGGACACACCACAGCAATGCCAACATGGAGCAAGAGGCTGCATCTCCTTGACTAGTTACCTTCAGAAATATGGAAATCACAGTTTCCCATATTGCTGCAGAGCAAGAAAGAAATAACCACCCAAGTTTGATGTTTATGTCCCCAAATCAAACTTGCATATCATCTGATGTTTGCACATCACTGTTCCAAACCTGATTTTCAATTCAGTCCTGCAGCCTTCTGCTGATCCCTGAGATGACTCCGTTTCCTTAAATTAATTCAATATGTGAATTAGTAATACATAAATTAGTTGCACATGGCACTGGAGAGAAAATTAAAACACACAGAAGAACAAAGTGTAACTATCTAAAACCCCATGTCCATGTATGGTCAATTAACATGACCCAACAGGTTATGTCATAATTCTCCTGCAATTCCAAAAGCAGTGTGAACCACATCAAGACAGCCCATTCTACTTTTCCTAGAAGGTTTTACCCATGCTATTGATGGGGCTGAAAGCCAAGAACATTTTTCTTTCTGTGATTTTCTGCCTACCTTCTGTATTTTACAAGGCCAAAGAACCTCTCCCAGCTACGGCACACCAGTTCAGAGAACCTGGCAGAAGCAAGAGAAGTTCTGAATATTCAATCCTGTGACCACTCTCCACAAGGGCTCAATTTTTATTTCCCTACAGCAGACCATTAAGAAGTACTGAACAAAGTGTTCTGCTATTTTATCACAATCATCTGGAACTATAAAAGTTGTACTACAATGAAGACAGACAGCTTTCCGATACTGAGTAGAGCCACATACTCTGATTTAATGTGCAACAAAAATCCAGTGCTAAAGACACATCTCGTTCCTGTAGTGTTTGCTTATGTGTATTCTATCTATTTAGAAAAGAACACACTACATAAAGAGAAAGAAGATACCACCCCTTCAATCCTAGTGTTAATTGAGAAAAGATTTGAAATGCACACAGTATAAACTGAAAAGGGAAGAATTTCCTCTTTCCAGCATAAAAACCCCTACCCTTACCACTTCAGCATGATGAAGTTCATACACAGACAGTGCATGCACAGGGTTACACAGTCTAACATGAGCTCCTTTCTACCATTGCATACATATATGTTACATGTAAGCCCTTCTTCTACCATTCTGTATGGACTGGGCCATCTCTTGCACAGTGGTTGATGCACTGACCAGAAAAGTAATCCAATCCAGAAGGAACTTCCTTGGTACTTTACAACCATGGGAAAAGCTAGTTCAGGTGTGACATGAAAAGCCAAAGTCTGTTAAATATAACTGAGCTAACAACCAGCATCACTTATGAGGCGACTGTTTCTCCTCTCTACCAGACATTTTCTCTGGCTTGATCTGGGACAAACCAGGTTCTGCAGTAAGGATGTTCAGAAATTGGCAGTTCTCTGACCACAGAAAGAAAGGATTTGTGATACCTGATCCGCATCCTACAAACCACATCCTGACAGCACGACCAGCCCAAGCTCTCCCTGTCACCTGCACACTTACAGAATCACAGAATACGCTGAGCTGGAAGGGACCCACATGGATTGAATCCAACCCTTAGCCCTGCACAGGACCATCCCCAAGAGTCATGGCACATGCCCCAGAGTATTGTCCAAACACACCCTGAGCGCTGTCAGCCTTGGTGCTGTCATCACTTCCCTGGGGAGCCTGTTCCAGCACCCAACCACTCTCTGAAGAACCTTTTCCTAATACCCAACCTAAACCTCCCCTGACACAAGTTCAGGCCATTCCCTTGGGCCCTGTCACTGTTCACCACGGAGAAAGTTCTTTTAGTTTGAACACAGATGGGTGCCCTTCACCAACCCTCAAACGCTTGTGTTGTTATAACCAGGACAAGAGGAAATAGGAGCTCCTCAAAATGTTTTTGTCATGGTTAAACATGTATGGAATCGTGGGTTCATGTCAGAGGGAGTCCCACCGGGCACCACTGAGAAGTCAAACATGGCTTTAAAAATCCAAGTCCCGAAGGGAGGACCGAAATGTTTCTAGAAGAAAACTCACTTTGGAAAAGAAATACAATGAAAATTAAAATAATGCTTTAGTATTCACAGGAGTCATTACCTGCAGCATAAGTTATTCTCCCATAAAGAGAAATAGTCTTGAAACCATCTGTTATTTTTGAGGACTTCGTACTTGCAATTGAAGAGCCATATCAGAGTCTGGTATGTCAAATCATGTCACTGCTGCTTATTATATAGCTGAAGAAATTGGTGCTTCTCCAGAGATATTTTAAACAAGCTTTTGAGTAAGAAAGAAAAATAAGTAGGAAAAAATTGCTAGTATGTAAAGAGAGAATATACATATATATATATAGACTTTTTGTATACACACATACTCAGACACTAAGAACGTAATATGGGTCTATGACCCACTAGGAAGGCTCCAAATGAGGAGTGGTCCTTCTGCACATTCCAGTTTATGTTGGTGTTTGCATGCAAGAGATAAGAGAGCTCACACACTGCCCTGCTTGCCTATTGTATTTTGTACAGCACACGTTGAAATTTATATTAATTAAAACATACATAACAATTATATTTTCACCGAAAAGCAGAGCGGTAAATAGAGCTGCTTTCAAGAGACTCCTGCCGTGGCTTGCCACTCCAATTCAGAGAGGAGTGGTAATAATTGTTCATGTAGAAAAGCCTCTTGAGACATGAGCAGTACCTGGAGGTATGTGCACAGATGGTTGGTCAAGGCACAAACAGTCTGGAATTTGTCTTGTCTGCTGTGCCTTCATTAGTTTAGTTAAATCACATCCGTCTGAAGAGAGACTGAAACCTGAACACATTCCTCCCCTGTTTAATTGCAAACACAGTAGATTAATTTGGAAGCATCCAAACAGACGGGCTTCTTCATAACATTTTTGAAGAAATACATGCAATTCTAAAAATCTGTTATGACAAACGAAAACAGGTTAGAGGGAACACATACCCACAGAGCCACTGGCATTTTATGCAGAGGTAGTGAAATGCCTGCTGCTTGCTCTCTGTGCCATTACAGACACAAGGATACCAGTAGCTGGATCCTATCTCCAGCAAGCTGAAAAGCATAAACATCCTCTCAAAACTTAACCACTGTAATTAATCAGTGGGTTTATTCCCCTCCAGTTTATTTTAAATAACAACACATTTCAATGTTCATGGTATGTTCCATCTCTGAAGATGGAATTATCAGCAGTATTCACAATGCTCTACAGGATCAAGGAAAGTTAGCCTTTGTTCTCCCCCACATTGGTATGAGATTCCCAAGGCAGCAATCCAGAGGGTAATGATACGACGATTTTCAGTAGTTTGCATTTACTTCCTAAAATTTGACCTCAAGTTTTCCAGTCTTGAAACTCCATCATCATAAACAGCCATTTTGCAACGTAACCAGCTGCGTGACCCTCATAGGAAATGTTTGTCATTTAGGAACAGAAAAACTTAGGAATTAGTTCCCAGTCTAACCTTAGAAGAAATGGAATAACCAAGTAACTTCAAGCACGTACCAGAAACAAGCATCAGGAATGGGGAGATCAGGTCAAACAGCATCACACAGGAGTGTCTTATTTCACAAGGCAAGTACAACTAATCAGCAGATAATAGCTCTGATGAAATACTGGAATAAAGCAAGCTGGC
Organism: Acropternis orthonyx; assembly: GCA_035583155.1. Taxonomy (NCBI): domain Eukaryota; kingdom Metazoa; phylum Chordata; class Aves; order Passeriformes; family Rhinocryptidae; genus Acropternis; species Acropternis orthonyx. The sequence goes on along the minus strand of JAWWEU010000011.1, from coordinate 4,611,409 downwards.
ATACAAAGGAGTCTTTTAAGAAAGGAAACCTTCGCCCCACTAAGGGGTTTTCCCCCTGCTTTTCCAGAGGAAAGTCTTGTGAAAACTCATGTAGGAAAAGCCAACCCCCCCCTCCTCTCACCCCACCCACGGCTTGAGTGTTGCACGTGCCTGAAGGCAGTTGTACCTGTGTGAAAACCTAATGGGACTAGATTTAAGGAAATAACATACATCTCCAAATTTCTTATTAGGCTTGTATTAGCTACGGCTGAGCAGAAAGCCACAGGCAGACAAGCTAATCCCATGGTTCCACAGCACTCTCACTTCTGCAAATAGTATTAGAGCAGGAAATTCATCTGCTGCTCAAAATCAATGCTAAAACATGCAAACACACCACGGCTACAGCTGGCACCGCTGGCAGAAGAGCAAGCTGCGCAGAGAGACAACTTGCATACAACTCACTCTCACCATTTGGGTTTTCTGTGCTTTTTGTTCTATCTGAAAATTAAGTTAGTAACTCTTGCTATTTATATTCTCTTCCTTCTTTGTTCTCACACCTTTCTTTCCTCACCTTCCTCTGTATTAATCACAATGGATAAAGGGGACTTACAATGGATGAAACCACAAAAACAGAACTTTTCAGGCACACAATTCTCACAGAATTTCACAGCACTTCTTCCAAGCAGCAACAGGCTGAGGTTAACTCTTCTTGAACAATAGTGGCCAATTATATTTTGCCATGATTTTTGTGTTGTCGTTTCTGGCAAAACTTGCTTTAAATAGCAGCTGCTTCAAACTTTTTCTTTTTTTTTATGAAAATGACTTTATGCATTTCCACAAATATAAGCAGCAATTAACATTTCAAACTAATTTGTTCGTCCCTGTCCACCTGCAGAGACATTTGAGTTAGAGAGTTCTGGATGCCGATCTGTACAACACACCCCCAAGTGCACTCAGGATCTCTGTGCTTTCTTCGAAGACCACAGTCCACATCAAACAAGTTGGGCATGAAGCAGGAATAGATTTAAATTAGGTATTAGGAAGAAATTCTTCTCTGTGAGGATGGTGAGCACCTGGCACAGGTTGCCCAGAGAAGCTGTGGCTGCTCCATCCCTGGAAACGTTCAAGGCCAGGCTGGACAGGGCTTGGAGCAACCTGGGCTAGCGGAAGGTGTCCCTGTCCATGGCAGGGGGTGGGAACAAGATGATCTTTAAGGCTGACTGTGATTCTATGATGACATCATCCTCTCCAGCATCTCCAGCAGGAAAGCACAAAGCTCTCCCAGCTGTGGTCGCCCACCTGCCAGGGCAAAGAGTGAAGGATGCCAGTGCCCTGGACAGCCCTCCATCCCACAGCACAGATAGATGCCCTAAAGGCAAAAAGCCATTCTGTGCAGGGATAATATTGCCCACTTTCTAACTAAATGATCACCCTTTTTGGGTTCTCCACACTCTGTATTGACTCTGACAAAAGCAATTTGCAAACAAAATTCACAACAGCACCAAAGCCATTCAGTAAGTTTAAAGACAATTGGAATAACCTGCTATTTGCTTGAAACAATTTGTGTGAGAACAATTCTCTTCCATCCAGACCTACATGTGTTGTCAGTTTGGGCCCTGATCCCGTAAACATTTGCAGCAGGGGAAGTCTTTATGCTCTCTTAATAGTTTTATTAAGTCCTGAACTCCCCCAGAGCAGGGCTACAAACCCATGCACGTGCCCAGGGACATGGGCAAAACCTCCACGCAAGGAAAAGTTTTGAACAAAGGTGCAAGTGAGATAAGGTACAGGAATGCTTTATCTGTTTGCTTTCTACCTCCATTTAATAGCCAGAGTATTAATCATAGTTACAGGCAGGTAAGCGTAGCATTTGTTGATAAATACCTTCCCCTTCAACTCTGCTCTCTTAAATAATTCATCTCTCTGCAATATCATCACAAAGATCTTGGTTATCTCTTTTGGAGTTCCTGCACAGTGAGGAATCCACTGGAATCAATGGGGCAGGGGTGACTTCCCCCCCCTCACTAATTAAACTCCCCAAAAGAAAAAAAAAAAAAGGCTATCTGAGATATCAATCTACAGCGCTTGAAAGGCACGCATATCAAACTCCACTTCCAACCAGGTCTCAGCACACCTTTGTGCAGCACAAACTCTCCTGTCGTCGCCATTCACGGCTAACCTGACTCCGGGCTGACGCTGCACTGACAAAGTGGCTCATTGTGTTATTGTGGGAAAGCGCTTCGCAGAGATCTCCCATTCAGCCCCGGGATTCAGGAACCGGCATTCACACGGAGCGGCCGCTGCCAGGGAGCACCTCTGGATGGCTGCCGGAGAAGTTTCTCATGTAGGAGGAAAGTTGAGCCCTTTATTATCACCGTGCTCGCAGGATCCAAGTGCCTGAATTGCATTATTAACAAGAAAACCAACCCAATCCCCACCAACCAAACCCCATCCCTCCAGAACTTTTCAGCATCAGGAAAAGTTCAAGTTTTGCTACATTTATCCCTCACTTTCACAGAGCATGAAGTTTGCAGAAGTTTTGTACTTTTCTGAACTGCTTCATGAAAATGAAGATAGTGTGCTACCTATGAAGGTTTCTCTTAATTCGAGATAGAGAGGAATTTATTTAAAAAAAAAGCAACCATAACCTGCCAACAGAAATCACACACACAAAATCAAATAATTGTTCTGTAATTTTTGAGTAATTTTGGTATCCAGGACCTTAAAAGAAAGAAGCCTCTCCTACTCTAGGTATCTGATTTTTATCTCCAAAGATAATAAAGCATCAAGGAATCAAAAACACTGAATCTTTAAACACAGAGTACTAAGGGGGGTTGTTTTCTTTAAGGTGGGAAGACAAAGGGTCTCTATTTATCTAGACAGAAAATACCGTGCTGAATATGCCACCTGCTGCAGCTATAAAGCTCAAGTTATCTATTAAATGGTTTAAAAGAGAAAACCTTTAGGTTTTATTACCTGTCTGAAGTGGGGCACAGTTTGTAACACAGACTGAAGGAGAAATGAAATTCTGTTGTAGAGAAGGGACAGTCCAGTGGGGTCACCACACTCAGGTGGTCTCTATGCAATTTAATTCTGAATCCTCAACCTTCTCAGCTAATTCTCACTCTGTCAAATCATTCAGGCAATGGAAAGCTGAGAATTACTCTCAATAAATTGGTATTGTACTTTGATAATAATAAACACAGTGAAGTACTGGACAGCTTGTATAATGAACTGGGAAACCAACAGCACTTAAAGCTACACCAAGCCCTGCAGTGGTGGTTGAAAGGCAGTTTCAATGGCATGGTGCCAGAGGGATGGATGCTCTTCACACCCTGGGTGCAGTCAAAAGCCAGCAGCCCCAATCCTACTAGTTATAGGAGTTACTCATTACTAAGTTAAAAGTCTTTGTTAATTAAAATTTCCTAATATTTCACCTATTAACTTTGATACTACAGCTTTCAGGTAAGGGCAGTACTGAAAGGTTATTAACATACCCTTATACTAATTACTTCTCACAGAATGAAAATCTTCTGAAGATCAATGAGAATGTTCCTAAATCCCAGAACAAGCAGTGCACACTGTCCAGTTCCACCCCACTGCTAGCCACGCTCCTCTGGGAATAACCTCACGAAGAATGAATCCAAAGGCAACCTACCGCTTCTGGTTCTTTGGGGTTTTTTAATTCAAAAAAACATCATCCAAAATATCCTATCAGTGTTTTCTCCTTTTTGAAGCTAAGACAGCTTAGGCTGAAAGGTAGGAAAATAAGGGGGGAAAAAGAGAAGGAATTACAAGAAAACAATGTCTTCTTCCCCTATGGCTGCAGATGGATACCTGGAGTTCCTTGTTTCCTAAAAGCTGGAGGACATAGATGTGATCATCCAAGCCTACCCAGGCTCCCTTTAGTTAGTATTAACCTGCAGGCTCCCATTAAAAATTAACCTTGAGGGAAGGCAGCTCAGGTGGTCTGTGGGACACAGAGGGACATCCATGACTGCAGAGTGATGGAGGCAACACTCTGTGTGATGGAGACCAACGCTCTTGCCCTGGGTCACCCACACAACTCTGCAGAAAGTAACATTTTAAAGATAATTAGTGGGCCTCAAATAAAGCTATGGAGAGACAAAAGGATTATATATATATATATATATATATAAGACAATAATAAGAACCAGAAGTTGAAGTAGGCAAAGGAGAAGTAACTTTCTGCACAAACCGCAATAATTTTTTAACGCAAACATTATTTAATCCAAAAGGGGGCAGTTACGCTTGTTTGTTTCCCTATTGATACAAGCACACACAGCTCCAATGAAGCCAATTAAACCCTTGAAGCTCAAGTTAACTTCCCACATCCTGTGAATGACACAATTTCAGCCAAGTAAAAAAACTTAAACAGACAAGTAGAAGAAAGCAAACCAACTTTCAAGCTTCACATCACATGTACCTGAAATTACATTTTCCCTTGTTACACTTGGAGAAATTCATTTTCATAGCTCCCTACCAAACATCAGAGGTGCAAGAGTCTAGTCTATTCAAACCCATTTAAGAAACTCAACGAAAGGAAGAGTCATGGAATTGTTTAAGTTAGAAAAGACCTTCAAGACCACCGAGTCCAAATGTTACCCCAGTGCTGCCAACTTCACCACTAAACCACATCTAAATGTCTCTTAAATCCCTCCAGGGATAGTAACTCCACCACTTCCCTGGGCAGCCTTTTCCAAGTCATACTCTATAGAGGTGAACTGTGAGAAGGTTGGTCTTACTCATCAGTGGGGGTTTTTGATCAAAAGAATAAAAGTTCCCGACTTAATAATGCAAATGCACTTCTGTTTCTGCTCTGTGAGATACCAGAACTCATGCCTCCCTCTCCCTGGGTCCATAACAGCATCCCCAGCCTCACGGATACAACACACCATTCCGGCGGAACAGCAGGGAACCACAAACCTCCTGGCTCCTCTGTTGCCCTAGGCAAGCTGCTGTCAAACCCCACACTGAGAGCCCTTCCAGCCCAAAGCACTAACAGAAGTTACTGAGGTGGTGTTTGTCCTGGGAGTGCTTCACACCACCACCCCACCAACACATGTGCCTGTGACAAACAGGGACACGTCCTGCGTGACAAAGGCACATGGAAGCCAGAACAGCATTCAGTACCACAGAGGCCATCCAAAACATCTCTTTTCTTTCTCTGCTCCGCTGATTTTCACAAGATAAGCTTCATTTGTTTCCCATGTTGGTGAAAACAACCTGTTCATTACTTCTGAACATGGGGTAGATCCATTGTACAAGCCTCAGAGCAGACTAGCAGCTATAAAATCACCAGCAACAAAGCAGAGCTTACCTTGGGGTCCTTCTAAATAAAATCACTTTGACAGTGATAAATTTCCAGCAACAACCATTCAAAGGATTTCAGCTTTCTGGAAGAAAATTTTAAAAACCAAACCAAACCCAAAAATAAACACAAAACCAAAAAGACATGTTCTCCCATAAACATTTCATTTATAATTCTAACTAGAATTCAAAAATTGAAGCATTTTGGAAAGGTTAGCTTTGCATCCTAAAACATGCAAAGCTGAATTTCAAGAAATGGACTTTGATTTAGTTAACATATGAGGGTGGGGAAAATTACCTTAAGAGCAAGCAGTTTTGGAGGGCTGGGGAGAAGGTACAAATAGACAGGTCACCCATGGAATTCCAATTAACAGGTGAGAAAAGAACATGCAAGTCCTCCAAATATAAGACAATCCACCTCATATCTCAAATGGAAGAAAGCCAAGTGAGAAAAAGACTGAACCTACAAGACAGACTAATCCTCTAGGGATGTTTTCTACAGTATCTTCCATAAGTAAAAAGCACTTCACCACGTGTCCTGACAGTCCAGGTTTTCCTGGACATGCATCTCACTTTGCTTATTGCAAAACAAATTCACAGAAAGCTTAATGGAGCAAAGAATGGTACACTAAGTCTAGGTCAAATATACAAATACAGCATATACGTATATAAATAAATTTTATCAATTCAATGTGGGTTAACAGCAGCTTCTCTTTGACAGTGGAGGCAGAAACATCAGAACATGAGCAAACCCGGGAGTTTGCCTGCAGGATTTAGCACAGGACTTGAGCAAGGAAAAAGCTTTCCCAATCAAATTTAGTTGTGCTCAATTTTACCTCAGTGATATAACTGGCACATGACCTGACAAGATTTGACTCCCAGGGGAGCTCTATTGAGGCAACCTCAGTGTGTGTGTGTGTGTGTGACCAAGCTGGAACACCCAGGCACTATCACTGAAAGCACAGCACAATCTCAATTCTTTAACATTTACACTCTGACCCAGTTCAGACACATTTTAGAAGCACAGAGCCCACACAGAGACCCACCTTAACAGTACAGTACACAGTTCATCAGTGACACCTACCCATTAACACCAGTTGTTCTTCCAGCAAAAGCCTTCACAGATTCCAGAGACTCACACAAGCTGCATTTGTTCCCCAGTTTCTAAGGGGACGATGCATATTTCCCATCACTTGTCATCCTAGTATCTGGTTAAAAAAAAATAAGTAAAACTAACTGATATTATTCTCTACCGACACTACAGCATACTCCTCTTGGCACAGGGGAGGAAGATGACATGTCCATGCAACAATTTTAATAAACACTCTCAATAGTAATGCACCCGTGTAGTAAAAAGCACTCCTACTCCCTCTCATGTGAACATAATCCTCCTCCCACTTCTCTCTCTAGTCCTTAATCATAACTCCAGGTTGTACAGAAAGACAGCCTGGGTGTTCAGAGTAAGTTTTAACCTGCTGATGAGAACATGAGCAATGGTGTGTGCTGCAGAGAAACCTCCCAATACCAAACAGCTGTTCAGAAGCTCATCCTCCTCCTGATGCTCACTAAGGAAATTCCCTCATCCTTTATGAATTTTGACTAATTTTTTCAAGCGCCCCAGAGGAAATCTCAACCATAAGATTTTTGTCTAATATTCTTCTGTGTTCCTGGACATCGCTGCATCAAGCTCTGTTATAATAATAATAATCATAATCTAAACCACAGATTGCCCCCCACCATCCCAGAGGTGACAGAGATACCTCACATTTCATAAAGCCACTGCTTAGAGCACAACATACATAAATCAGAAATGAGTACTATGAAATTCAGCAGCATTACAAGTCACTTCACCCTCAGCATCTTCTCTGTTCAAGGAAGTGCAGAACAAGATTTATTATTATTTTCATCAGAAGCTCAACCTGCCAAAACTTTTTTCTTCAAATTTGAAGCTGAAAAGAATCTGACTTTCTTCCTCGTCTATATACATTAGTGGTACAGAAATCTAGACTGAGTACTTGGTCAGAAGTAACAGGTGAGATATTCATTCTCACCTAAATTGAGCAGACTATAACACATCTGTTATTAAAAACATGTCAAGGTACATTAGTCTTTTTTTAACACTTCTTGAATTGGTAAATTAAGCCAAGTCATTTTGTTACTAGTAATTTACTTCTGGTGACGAACACGAGTGGGTTGAGCCTCCTGCCTGTTATATAGAGACAGTACTTGGGCTAGAAATAAACAAAGTGGTCTTATAATCACCAACTACATTCTGCTTACTGTTTGAATGCTAAAGCATCACTGGGTTGTAAGAGGATTAAGAATTCCTGAAGATTAACAGAAACTGACAAAAAAAATGCAGAAATGTGGTGGTATCTAAAAGCACAGCTACTCATCTAGTAAGCCAACAGACCAGCTAAGAGACTGGAAACTCACTCTCAGAATTCCCTATTCCCTCTCTAGGAAGGATCACTATGAGAAAACACATGATTTAGTGCAGTTAAACGTTATACACCAGCTGTCAGATCTGTAACTGATACTGTAACAGGGATCTACATTTGTCATCAAGTTACTTAGTCTCTGGCAAACTGATAATGTAGAACTAGAGCAAGTGAGCTCCTCATCCCAAGTATAAATACCTATGGCAGACAACAGCATAAAGTCTTTATTTTAGACTTTTATGTTATATAAAACACATAGTCAGACACACAGAGGTCACAAAGATTTTTTTTTAAACATAGCCAAGAAAACTAATCAGCAGCAAGATACGAACAAATAGAACAGGTGCACAGAACTCACTGCTGGCTCCAAACAAAGCATTTCAAGGCAGGCCAGTGGCCCCAAAATGAAAATGAGGGGGGTTCTGCTTAGTACAGTAGTGTCAGGCCACTGTTCATCAGTACATTAAGTCTGGTAACTACTTTGAAAGCTTCCCTTGCCCCCCTTATCTCCTGTCGGCTACATTCAGGGGTTTGCTCTTCCCATATCTGATCACAAAGATTTGAGATCACCATAAAAGTCATGAGATACATACATACGTACACATATATTCATGCCCACCTACATAATGGGTACAAATACCTTCATTTATCTTAAGATCCTTGGAATGCTTAAGCCATGTTCAGAAATAAGCAAGTTCAAAGAATCACTGAGGCAGTCAAGAGAAAAATCTCAAATTCTCCTTCTTTCCTGGATTTAACCTGCTACAAAATCCTGTGGGCTGACAGTGTGCCCTTGAGCCTTGAATCCCAGCATGCCAAAGTCTTACACACACACACACACTCAAGAGAGCAGCGTTCCGGGGAGTGCAGCTCCTGCCACTGGCACATACCAAAGATTCCTGATCATTTTTGTGCCACAACTAAAATGTTCTCATCAACTTGGATTTCTGCTATAACGTTAGTCCAGTCTCAAAAACTGCAGTCTCAGCATGGTGAGTTCAGTGTTCTTTTAGGAAGCCTTCTCTTGGGTGCTGAGGATGCAGAAAAAATGGGTTAAATTTAACACAAACCATAATCTTCACGTTTCCAAAAACAAATTCCAGCTATAAACCCTAAGAATGCCACACACCAACCACATTCTCTATTAGCACAGGGAAGATAGGAACAGGGGTGCTCCATTAATTCCCCATCTCTTCATTATACTGCCTTCCTTCTGCAAATTTCACTGTATTGCTAAACATATGCTGCCAACTTCGAGATATGTCTACAGGCAAATGAATCCTTCATGAAAATGCTTGTTGCTAGAAACACACATACACAGAAAGGAAAGTTTACGGTAAACAACCAGTTCTCATTGTATTTAATAGCTGTAGGTCTTTGTTACCAACAGCTACCCCAGAACACGCAGCCACATTCATGAGACCAAGTGAATTCTATCTGGAGTTTACAGAAGGAAGCATATACAAACAGCCTCACAAAGGTATTTTCCTAGCAGGAAGCTACAAGCACTTCTCTGCTGCTCCGGCGGCGGCCAACCCCGCCGTCAATGGGGGAGCAGGAGGCAGCAATGCTAAGCACACTTTACTTTCACTGTGGGATTAACCAGATCACAAATCACCAATTAAACCCTGATTTATGATTTAGGCTTTAATTCATCACAAATGCAAAGGCAAAACATGCAACGGAGCCTGGTGGAAGTCAGTTGGGAGAGCTTTGCACTGGCTATCTCTGTCCTAAGGCTCAGCCCTCCTTGGAATTAGGTGCCTTTTTAATCAAAATGACCAAAAGTCTCATAGTTCTAGAAGAAAATAATGATTAATTGCTGTACATCGTTGGCAACAGTAAATACAAACCATTGAATATTGAGCATGCAACTAGGCATGCTGGTGGTTTACCACTACATGAGGAGGCGTGTGCCTTTTTCTGTTCTCCGAAGCCTATCTCTTCACTAGAGATGGGAAAACTAGCAACTTCTCATCCTCTGCAATGTGCAAGTTTCCCTCCCTCGCTTCCATTTTGTGGATTTTCTGCCAATAATATTGTTGAAACATAAATTCTTGTGGACAGGAAATATCCTGAGCAAAGGATATCCAGCTTTATGATACTTAAAATGTTGTGCATTCCTCCCGACCTGTCATCGCACAGGCCAGCTGCCGCCATGCGAGAGGGCAGGCAACGCCTTCGGGTGGCCAGGAAGGGCCCCCCCTCCTGCATATCCCCCTGAGGTGGCTGCAGCCTCACATCTTTGGATAAACCAGCTCCTTCAGATTTCTTTAAGATTTCCCTTTTCTCTGTACTCAACCCCGGCCATGGCACTGTGGTGCAAAGAGACGTGACGCAGCCAGGCTTTCCGAGCTATCAGGAGTACATCCTCCCCAACCTCTCCTGATAAGGTGCTTCAAAGTATGCCCACAAACCTCATCTTAATGACCTAATCTGTTGTAGGTGGCTTGCCCTTTCAAACGATCCCTTCGTTTAATTTCCTCAACAACGGCACTCCGCAAAAGCAAACATCCTGTCCCATTTCCAGAGCCAGATCCCAGCTGTGGCAGGCAGCTGCCAGGAGCATGGGCAGGAGGGCTGCAGGGATGAGAAGGACGGGTCCAGGACTATGCTGGGGAGCTCCACCAGCTGTCCCATTATGGGGCCAGTTCACTCACTGGAATTGAACAGAAGTTACAGTAATGGACTCACGGTTGTAAAATAAAGTTTGTTTGACAGGTCTTGATGCAGCCAGTAGCGTGGTGATGCTGCCGCAGACCCTGTGACTATCCCAGCCCTAAACTGAGGTCCCCATGCAATCAACTAGGAGCTGAACAAACATGTTGCTAATTAGCCTTTGGGGGGTAAGAGGAACACTATAGAAATCTTAAGGTTTTAATGAAGTCACCTGAGTTACACAATGTAGATACTGGGGAGAGTCACATCACCTGCCATGCAGCTCTTCCCTGCTTGACCAGCCTTGAGCCCCATGAAACAATGTCCCAGTTGATGATTCATTTCTAACATTTTCACAGTAGTCACTAGCTGACATTTCTTAACCAAAAGCAGACAAATCTTTACAATCACTCCTATTAAAATCAAGATTCAATCCCTTTAAGGCACACTGACACTTCAGTAGCTTGCTGTCTCTTCCTATGAGGAGGACAGTCAACATCCAAAGCAAAATACAGAGGAGCAGTTGAGGTAAAGCCAAGGTTGCCACCTCTGGAACAAGGGTGGCTGTTCTACAAAAAGAAGAAAGCATTTCAAGATAGAAGAGCACTAATTCTGACAGCCCAAAACTGCAGCCATGACACTTGGATCCTTTAAAAACACATTTCTGTAAAGGTTTTTAAGTACCACTTATTCTTTTAATAGACATGCAAATCAAGCCCCAGTAATAAAACACGCTTACACTTTAGATCTTCACTAGTCTCTATTTAAATATCTCTTTTATGTATAAGAATACCAAATCACTGTGGTTTCACTGAAGACAAGCAGGGGCTAATGCTCCATTTGTAGAAGATCTTGAAACAACACCAGTTGCCATTTTTAGTACCCCATAAATGATGGTGCTTTTTGGAGTGTTCTAATACAGCCTTAGCCAAAGGATATTTTCATTCCAATCAATTACATTTGCTACATCTGACAAGCTCACGGCTACAGGACACCCATTCCAAGGCAAGGTTCCCTGTGTCCTGACAGCACATGTACATCAAGGTACTCGCTCTCCCAGCCTTGGTTGACTTAGAGCAATGCTGAACTCCACACCCAATAATCCACCACAACATCCAGTGTCGCTGCTCCTGTGGCAGAGCACCCCTAAGATATTTACTCAACTATAGCCACAGAACCAGTTTTCATAAGAGCAAGTATTCCCTTTGAAAAACAACTCCACAGAAAGAAGTTATGTATCTTGTCTGAACACCACATGCTTGGACACACTCAGGCTTCAGTCAGCACTGCAGCAACAAAAGTACAATTGTAGTGTTCTCATTTCTGTTGGCTTCCCCTTGTTAGCTGGCACAGGTTAGAGCCTACTCGGTGCCTCACATCAATAACTGATGTTCAAAGTAAAATGGAAAAAAATGGATGTCTTGATCTGCTCACAAGCACAGAGCAAGCACTTTGTAATAAAGTCATGTTTATTCTGGGACACTCAGTGCCTGGGGGAAATTCGCTTCTAGAAATACTGCACACAAACATTTTATAGTCACAGCAATACTCACAATCAAAATTTACTCCAACCAGCATCAGAGAACATCACCACTGCCCACTCACCTCATGACAGGTCCCAGGTGAAACTTACTTGTTTCCAGGTGTAACTCACAGCGCTGGGTACAGGACACCTTTGGGTCTCCGCTCCTGCACGATCACCTGCTGTCCCACCACCAACCCTCCAAACTCACTGAACTAGAGGGTCTGAACATTGAAAAGCTGAAATCAGGACATTTCCAAGGGCGAGTACCTACGAGAGACACTGCCAACAAGCTCTGACTAGACTGCAGGAGCGAGGAAGAGAATTTGGAGAGCGCAGCGTCTGCTCTGACACATCTGCCCACAGGGCACAGATAGAAGAGAGCCAGCAATGTAAGCAGAGAAATCTTTGTCCTTAGGTGACACCGAAGCAATCGACACACGCCAAAATTGTTGTGCAATTAGTATGTTCTTCATTTTGTACCCTTAGAGAAGTAACTAAGTGCACTTAATCAACTGAAAATAAAGTAATGCAAAATAAAGCAACCCAAGTAACTAATTAGTTAAAAGACACCAAATGGAAGAAAAATTGTCTAATTACGTATCATCAGTTCAAGTGTACAACACACTACAGACCTATAAAAAAAACTATACCACTTGCTAATTTAATCTAAACAATCCAACTAAACACCACTGTCAAGTAATACTGACGAGGGGAAAAAAAGTTAAGAAACTAGCACAATGGCTAAAATCTTTACAGTGAGTTTCACTGAGATCTTTTCAGTTCACTGAAGTTAATTAACAAACTTGAACCAAACTCACAAGATTCAAAGCTTCCTCCCAGAGAATTTTATGCAACAAAATTCATTTAAAGACATGACATCCAAAAATTGAAGCATTTTGAGTTTTCCTCCAACATTCAGAAAAATGGTATACTCCCCTGTATCCTCAATGTTTATCCTTCAAAGCAGCATCTCAATCTGCAAAACCATGGAGCCTCCTGAGAAACAGGTATTAATTCATTAGGAGATCATTTCTTCAAGAACCTCCATCACCATTATTGCATTTCTTTGTCCCTCAAATTCACCAACCTTGACATTATCAGTCATGAATATACAGTCTAAACAAACTATTGAAGCTGATCAGATGACTGACATCATCATTTTAACGCCTTAAAAACTTCAGTTTTACAGATAAATATCTTGAAAACAATGAAGCTCTGCTGATGTGCATCAGAGAAAAGGCCACCTACATGCTTGTCGAACTCCCATTTTTATTCTAACCTGAACAACCGCTACAGAAAACAAGCATCTGTAGGAAAGTGAGGAAGAAGAAAAAGGTAATGGAGCATTTCAGAGGATATGAAGTCCCCCCAGGCATTTTTCCAAGTTCAGTTTTATAGAAACTAATTGTCAAATATAATGAATATTTCTCATAAGCTGTTTTTGTTTGTCTGCTTTTCAATTATAAGTCACCATCACTGCTTCAGTAACAACACCTCACATCCCAAATCCTTCTGGGTGTCCCAGAAATAGCACCAGCACATTTTGCAGAGGAATGTTGTTGTAGAATTTGCCAATACAATGGAAATAAGTTTTTCCTTATAAAAAAACCAAAGCAATTGTTATTAAAAATAAGGCATTTTCAGTCCAGTATACTAAACCCAGTAAAATTCAGTCTTTGAGTAGCAATGAGAAAATTTCATTGAATCAGATGGGGTCAGGCCTCTTTTTCATTAGGAGTAAAACAGATTCAGTATTGGAGTATTTGCCAAGGTATTATGAATAGTTTTATGAAAATGATACAGGTAAAAAACCAGGGCTTTGCTGAGCTGTCTTAAGTACAATTATTGGCAGTTTTAGGGAAGATTTTAGAAGACCATTTTTAGAAATACTCCAGAAACCTTAAGCTGCACTCAACATGCAAGTTCCCATCAAGTCACATTAGCAGTCCGCTAAAAAACAGAATTAACCAAAAAGATGTTTGGAATTCTTTCTGCATTACACAGACCTTCCCATTCCTCAGCAGTCTGGCATCTCAGCTCTCTCTCTCATGCCTACACTGAAATCCTTCACCCACCCCTCAGCAGACAAAGCCTACAGCTGAAACCAAGTCTCCAAAGATGCAAGTGAAGAACAGGAAGGTCAAATGTAGCCATAATGTAGGTGATCCTATGTGCCTCAGCTGCACTCAATTAAACCCACTGCTTTAAGAGCAGACCTCTATATATACAGGGAAACATGACCCGAGGGCTACGTTCTTGGGTGGGAAAACCAAACAGATTTCATTAATTGTTGCTCCGTATCTCAGCATGCTTTTCTGGATGAACCCTAGTATCTGGGATTTCCAGTCAGGATATAAATCTAAGGATATAATACAATAATTCTTTACACCACCTGGAATCCAACACACACTTCTATCTCTATCTCTAAGTTACCTATCACCTTTCTGTTATTCATTCATACCTTGGTATTTCATCATCAGAATTGTGCCTGCACTTCAAAGCTCACTATCCCTTCCCCCATAAGGACAGGAGTCAAAGATCTGTGGACAAGCACTTCAAGTCAAACACACCCTTTGCTATTTCAGGCTCTAACATAAGCAGATTATAGCTCAGCTGTGTTCTGTCTGAACTTTTGTTTCTCTCGCCAATGCTGCAGTAATTATCCCTAACAAAAGGCAGACTTTAATTAACAAGCAATGACCAACTTTTATCTATAAACTCTTTCTTCCCATCCAAGTTCTGCCCCTAAGTAGCTATTAAATACCAAATTTTAGCAGTGATTAAGAGATATTCTTACCACACACAGTTAATGCAGGATTCAAACAACTGAGGAGAGGCTCAGGTTGTGGGGGCTGCCAGGGATGCCCTGTCCACAGGAGAAGCCAAGATGGACCCCTGCCCATGGACCCCAAGAGAGCCTTTCTACAGACCCAGGGTCCATGTGCTCCTGCAGCACCCGCTGTTCCAGAAAGGCTGGGCTGCTGACACTCAGTGCAACGTGCTTTGCAGTGAGTAAATATAAAAACAGACAAGATCTCTGCCTGAAGCTGTTCAGGGGAAAAGGGAAAGATCTTTCTTGACGCCCTCTTTATAGGGGATGTGAAAGCCTGTCTCTTCAAACATGAGAAAAAAGAGCAGAGACAGCTTCAAAGGAGGAAGAAAGAGTTATTGGGACAGGTAGCTAAAACGCACACCAAAAGACAACAAGTAATTTAAATGAAAAGCAGGTAGTTGAGCTGGTTCTTTTAACAGGTACATGCCCTGCTAAGCTGCACTACACGACTCAGAGAAAGCTGTCCCACACATGCAGGGCAGAGCACTGAGGTGACCAGGAGATTGCACCTGTAACACTTGTGCACTTACCTTCTCTTAACCCTTTTCCTTTAGCGTGGGATATGGTGGTCAGGGATGAGACTGGTGGAGGGAGAACAATCACTGACACTCTGATTTCAAAAGCACGAGTACTGAAAGACTAAAGCCAAAGCACAATACACCTTTTGTCCATTTAGCAAGGACGGTTCCCCCTTGCAGTGCACCTCGGCAGGAAAGGGACAGCACTCACCCAGCAGCAAGGCAAGGCAGGTAGCCAAGGCTGGCTTCCACACCAGCCCAGGGGGCTTAACTGGCGGAGCCCAAACAAGAAAAGTGACAGGAATAAAAGAAACAGGAGGCAGGACTGACCTTTTATTAGCAGCATAAAACTTAGGGCTGTGCCATCAGGCCACAAACTCACACTGATGTGCATCTGTAGCATTTTATCTACCGATATGCACATGGAGTTGGATCGCAGCACCTCCTCTTTTAATATCATGATGTTTAACTACTTAACTGAGGTGATCTGCCAAGTTCTGTATGGCAAACACTTGTGAAACCATTTCCTTCCTCAACTGCCTACAACCTACTTAGAGAATTATTTGATTTACACCACAAAGGGAATTCAAACACAGCTCAAGAGCAAATAAAACTTCCTGCACCATATACACACAACCTATATAAGATGCGTGAAAAAACATCAGTGTTTGATTGTCCGTGTGACTTTTGTGCACTCAACACCCAACAGCTGAAAGTTTCTTCACAGAACCAGTTAAGGATCATCCCATGAGAACTTTTGAATCACCACAGCAATCAAATATTATTGGAGGGAAATTCATTGGACTCAGAACATGCAGTTTAAATTTAAAAACAAAGGCTAACTTTCCAAAACTGATGAGAACTGAGGGGGGAAACTGTCTTGAAAGAAAATTTATGTACATTACAAGTGTAAGTTCATTTACACAAGACAACTATAACTGATAAATTAGTGATTCCCTTTTTTGAGAAAGGTTTTTTAGCTAAAAACCTTTTTAGCTCTAATTTGATACCATGGTAAAAAGACAATAAAAATGTAATGCAGCAAAAAAAGGGGTAAAAGGGGGAAACAGAACAGATAGTGAAAAAAGTGAACTAGAAGTACAGAAATCTGGTAAGTGAAACTAAGGCTAGAGTCAAGACAAACCAGATGGGAAAAAAAAAAAAGCCATGACTTGCAAGAAAACAGAAAGTGAGCTACTTTTAAAAATAAATTTAGATAGACTAATCTCCAATAGCAATACAAAACCCCACTGGAAAACAGAAGTGAAAACAGTGCTAGTGATGCAGCAAAAAAGCATTTAATAAATTCTTTCATTTGTATTTGGAAGGGGCAAAAAGTGCACTTGTATCAAACAGTCAAACTAATTATCCCCATGGCCAGGTCAGCTTCAAAATCTTGCAATTAAGTTTTGATTTGAGCTTATATGGAAACGCCCAACCTATTCTCAACAACAGGACACACTAACACAGAAGGATGGAAGGGAAACCGTGCTGATCCAGCACCAGCAGCTGGGAGGGAAGCAGGATGCCCAGTGCAATTACATCCCATCAGTAAGGCACAGCTTTTAGATAAAACAACACTAAGTCAACGAAAGGTTCCAGTAATAAGGAATTCAAAGACATGAAGATAATCAGCATTGTTGTTCTATACAAAACAGGTCCTGCCAAACAAATCCAAGTGCGCTCTCCGACAAGATTACACTTTTGGGTGGAAAGACTGCAGTGTTAGCACGTGTGTATTCTTTTGTCAAGGTCTGACTTGGTACCACAAAACACTGATAAAAGAGTTCACACTCAGTCCAAATGAAATATCTCCAATGTATGATGAGCTGGTCCATCATCATGGTTTAATCTCTGAGCTGGTACCACCATGTGTAAATCAGCCAGTGGGCACAGACAGGCCCCGCTGCCCGACACAAGGCATGCCAGCAGGACTTAGTAGCCCTCTGAAAGACGTATTGATGTGGTCCCAGGGCCATCAAGGACTGGCCATTAAAGGACAGCAAGAACCAGCAAGCTGAAGTAGGAGCCAGGCAAATCAGAGTTGGGCACAGCATTAGAAACGAAAATCCAAAGATTAGCTACTGGAGTGTATGGGATCAGCCAGGGGAAGTGAGCAGTATTTCCTCCTCTTATGGAAGTACAACCTCATGTGCTCACCAGAAATATAAATTACAAGTAAGCCAGAACAACTTTACCCTTTCTAAAAAAGAACTATAACCTTACTAAATTAAGGCTGTACTGCCTACTGACAATTTTATTAGCTTGCAAAGACCTAGCTGGCATTTGCAAAGAAACCTTTTTCATCCCCCTTACCCACAGCAAGTCAGCCTTTGACAAAGCTACAGATACAATCTAATATCCTAAGCAGAAGGCAAGTAACTATTGCCCTCTTGCCAAGCTGTCAGGAATCCTCCTCGGGGAGAGGCTTTCAGAGGTACCCAAACTGCACACAGGTGATGCTGAGAGTCCTGTCAAGGGCTGTGCTGGGGAGGGAAATCCCCAGACACTTGCCGAGCACTAAGACTTCTAGTCCAGCCTCAACTGAAGCAAGTCCCAAACAAGTATCTCCAGTATTTTTACGTCTGTGTCTTGTTTTCTCAGCTGCAAAATGGGGATAATGAAATACATCACCTCTGTTAAGTGCTCTGCTCTCTATCCAGAGAAGAGGAATCATCATACTGGTTATTCACTAATGCTTATTTAATTATTTCCTACTAAAACTGACAGCCTGTCCCAGCCAGTAATGGCAACTATCAGTTCACAGGATCTGTTTGTCCACATTAAAAACTACAGCTTTACACTGCAATTTTTTTCATATTGACCTTTCTAAATTAGGAAATGCTCAGCAGCTTGGGGGTGAAACGAATTAAACCATCATTAAATAAAGCCCCATTGATTACTCCTCTTGTACTCCTGGTCCTCCCAACCTGCCCACAGGTCCCTGCACAGCCCATCGATGCTCCCTCTGTCCCATTCCCAGACAGGTTCTTCCAGTCAGCTCCTGGCCTCCCCCCAGCACTTTCACCCCTTGAAGCTGAGTTAGGTCTTGTTGCCCATGCTAACTTTTCCCTTGCCACAGTGGGCTGAAATCCCATCAGAGCAATAAAATCAACTCCAACACACTTTGCACCAACTCAACCACAATTGAGCAAGTGGCCACAATGCAAGATGTCGTTTCATTAATTCCCCAGCCAGTGATTTTTTTTAAATACAAAATAAATTATAAAAAAAAACCAACAAAACCCACTTTCAAATGCACTGGCTTATTGTGACTTTTAATTAGTGACAGGATTTCAGATAGTGCACACCCACAGCCCCAAAAAGGGGGATGAGGGGAGTACGTGTATGTGCTTGTGAAACCATTGTTCCTCCGTCAATACAGCTCATCCTCCAGCCCATCCAAGTTCCCAGCTGCCCAGTCACACAACTTTAAAAAGTCAACAGCTGGGTGTTTTATAACCCTGGAGAACTCCCAAGCCAATCCTTATGTTGCTGGCAGGGAGCCCTGGCCGGAGCCCGAGGACCCCGCGGGGACTGTTCCTGCCCCACCACGCTGTTCACCTTCCTCCTTCAGCCGGCTGCTCACAAAGGCAAAGTCCGGGCTCACAAGCCCTGCACAGTGTTTTGTAAGCAGTAAAAGATAGAGGCAGGAGGACTGAATTGCGTTGGGCAGTGGCTGGGATCCAGGATCTGCAACCATCTGGAAGTTTGCTTGGCTTTTGTTTCCATCTCCAGCTCTGCTGGATGGAAACAAGCTCCCAGTTCTTCTGCATTAACATAAAGACAATTCAAACAACTTTCCCCCCCACCCAAGTAGCTCAGAAATGAAAGCACATCACACAAGCTTAAATGAGGCAGTGTTGATAATACATTTAAGTAAAACTTGACTCCTTGGAACAAAAAAAAACTCCACCAAAAAACAAAAGCTCAGTTCAGTCACAGAAAACAGCTTTGTCAACAAGTTCCTGTGACTCCTGTTGCAAAGGAAAAGGCTCAGATGAAAGTCTGCAGAAGGACTCACTCATCCTTCTCTCTCCAAAGAAATATTAACTTCTGCCTGACACAAAAGCATTTCTGCTGAGAAAGGAAACAACACAGATCAGTATTAAAGAAATTTCAGTGTAGCTACCAAGCAATTAGCTGGATAATACCTTCTCCAGAAGCTGGTTTTTCCTTTTCCAGAGTCCTGGTACAAGCAGAATTAGCAATTTGTTGTTTCTGCAGCCACTTCTGAAGTTGCAGGTGACCCAATTTAGCTTTTTGTTTCCTCATCACTGAAAGTATTTCAACTTTAGCAATGCACATTTGTTCACTAATTTATTTCACCTCTTTTAAAGCTTGTATCATGTATTTTAGTGTAACTTCCACCGTCTATCAGCAAATATAAATCCAAACATTTTGATTTTCATATATTTAAAGTTATATTTGTATAACTCTGCTCTTGTTACTTTTTTTTTTTAAGCCAAAGCATAAACAAAATTTATCTTGCATTCTGATTTTGCTTTGAAGCCTGTGATTATCCTCAAGTTCACATGCTCCTTCCTCGAGATTATCTTTAGCAAAGTTTTGGATACAAACCTCTGGCCTTTACTCCAGTAAGTGATCCACCACTTCAACAAAGCACTTTTGGAAAGCACCTTTATTGTTTGACCTGATGCTCTTTGAAAGCTGCCCATCTCCTTTCCTGAAACTGTGTTATGTCAAGACCTTCTACCAAATAAAGGTACCAGTAAAAGGACATAGATGTGAAATTCCATCAAGATTGCAGCCTTACTGTAGTTTCTCCACCAGCAGTGTACAGCTCTGCACACACCTAACTTCAGATGAAAGCACATACATTAAAAAGTAAGGGTCAGGTTTACATACATTGCTGCTGCAATAAATGCCTGCAGTACTTTCATCACACAGTATTCCAGCTCCTTTTCTGTTCTCCCACTTCCTTGAAATCGTTCTGCAACTTGTACACTCCTTGTTCATATATGGGAATGCTACAGCGACATATTCTTTGATAGCCTTGCATAAAGCTCTGTACATTAAAATTATTTATGTCTTTCTGCTTGCTGTAAGACGGCTCCTGTTTGGATAGCTGGGCTGGTTTTGGACTAAGCTGCTTGATCAAAAAGTTTTTATTTATTGACATCTTGCATCCACGGGCTCATCTGCCAACACCAGCTTTTGGATTAAACAGTCCTGTACGCCTTCACAGTGTTTACCTCTCTGATGGACTCAGAGATAGTAAAGTTCATTGGAACGTTTTTCCCGTTAAATATTTCTCCATCTCATCTTACGAGAAAGGCTTTCTACACTTCCAGTCATGCCTGTAACCCTCACACATAACTCTACCACTTCAAATTTACCCATCTTTCACTAACGTGGGTGAACAGAATGCACACATTTTCCAAAAGAAGTCCCAGAAGGACTTGCAAAATAGTTATTAATCTTCCTTCCCATTTCTATTAAAAGCGAAATAAAAATCCCCCCCCTTTGGTGGGTGCCTTTTTTCATGGCTCTATCACCACTAACAGACCATGCCCACACTACGGTCAAGCACAGCAAGTAGTTGCACAGCAAGGTCTACATATCTGCTTTAAGAAACCTCAATGCTAATATTGATCACCAAGGTCAGGAAGAGCTGATGTTGGGGGGGGAAAAAAAAAAAAGAAAATCTTTGTCTAATATACTAGAACATATAAAAACCGTCTTTTTCTGTTTCTTCCTCCCAACTGGGCACTTCGCATGTGATGAGAGATGAGTTGTTACTTCCCCCTCCCATCTGCCAAATCCCTTTGCATTTTTCAAAAATGCACGAGTTGAACATTGCAAAACATTTTTTGTGGAAAGTAGGGATGTGCAAAAATGCTCAATCAGTGATACTTTATACAAGTACGTAGCTAATATAAAATACTCACTGAAAAGCCTCAAATTGCCTTGCACTCGCCAGGCAGCAGGATGAGGAGGAACAGTCCTGGCAGGTGGCACAGGCAGCACCTCACTGCACCCCTGCCCAAGCAGGGACAAGGCTCCTGCACAGCCAGCCCTTTGGGCAAACACCACACCATAGTTACACCTCACTCGCTCCACAGAGCCAGGACACTTCAAACAAAAAGTATATGTATATAATTAATGGAAAATAACTCTCCTGGGGAGAGAACAGGAGGAAAGGCAACAGATCGAATCTGCCATCCCCATATACTTTCTAACTTCTGTGAAAACATCTTCTCACCAAGTGAGGTTAGTCCAGGCACTGGGCCAAAGCTTTGCATTTCCCTCCCAAAGTGCAAGGACAGATCTCCTGCTGCCACGTCGCCAACCCAGAGCCAGAAAGCAGCACCTCAGCACCACCCAAAGCTCTGCAGCTGCAGCAGAGCCACGTCAGTGCTGGTAATGAGACTATCAAATTTGCTCAAAGGTGCTACTATCACTGTTCAACTAAACACAATCACGTAAGAGAGCACTTTATTGTATTTCCTTAAGATAACGTCACGAAATTGTAAATTATGGCAATGCCACAAATAATACAGTTGCTCCACTTGCAAACTATTCCCTTCATTATTATTTTACATGTCTTCACATATCCACTTTTCCTACCTCAAAATTTTTACATGTCAGAAGACACCATAACCACTTATTCGCTTCTCTTTGTCCCCTCGCACTAACCCAACAATCAAGGATGCACTGAAATCAATACATTGTAATCTAGAAAAATTTAAGGCAGGGAGAAGGGAACAGAGGAATAAAAACTTTATTAAGACAGACAAAACAGGACCGAGATCTGCTAGCAGGGACAAGACTGGAATAGTCTAGAAGGTCTGAGAAACTGAAAAACTTCTCACAGCAACTTGTGAGAGCATAATATCATCCTGTTTGACTGCACCATCAAGAAATGCCAAAAGGAAGTGAAACCGTTGATGTCTAACTTCAGAGTTTTATATCCACAAATATTGCCTTTACAGTAACATAGCAGCTCTTACACATCCACTGAAGCAACCTATTCAGCCACATAAAAATTCAAGTGTAGCCGCCTTATATGTTACATAGATTGTGGTTACAGAAGTATCTGAATTACTTGACACCTAGGTTTTATCCAGAAGCTAAAAGTGGCTGCTGTGGAAAAGATCATAAGCTCTTTTGGTTGCACTTGGTAGAATTGCCTAATTTCCACCACATCACCATTTCCTGTCCACTAAACAAGGCAGCTGGAACAGCTGGACAAGCACATTCAGCTCTGTTAATCAAGAGGGCAAAGGGTAAAGATAAAACACCACACACACGAGAGCTTGTAGAGAGAAGACACTTAAATTAGGTACCAAGACCATTCCCTTCAATTTCAGATAACCTCTCAGTCGTGGGCGTTCAGCACCCTGAATGCTGTTTGCAGTGTTCACTGACCTGTGGGACGGACTTCAAATCAACAAAAAGTTTGCACTGGATGTCTAACAAAGTCACAGAGGATGTTTATCTTTTGTGCAGTCACTGAAAGCACCAGTGAACTTAACAAGCAATAATAATAAAGATCTGTTAGACCAGCATATGGGGTTGCAAAAATAAGTATGTGCGGAGCAGAATCAAACAAGTTAATTCTGCCACAAGCTGACATACACGAAACAAAGACTAAGGCTTGGATCACAGACTCATGAAATGGTTTGGGGTGAAAGGTACCTTAAAGATCATCTATCTCCAACGTCATGGGCAGGGACACCTTTCACGAGGCCAGGTTGCTCCAAGCCCTGTCCAGCCTGGCCTTGAACAGTCCCAGGAATGGGGCAACCGCAGCTTCCCTGGGCAACCTGTCCCAGGGCCTCACCACCCTCATAGTGAAGAATTTCTTCTTAATATCTAAGGTAAAGCTGCCTTCTTCCCATGAATTTTCTCCAGTTTTATAACAAAATCTATAGAACTTTAGCGCTGTTGAAAAAAAAAAATCTCAGAATTCCTCTTTAGCCAAACAATTGCTTGTGTACTGGTTATGGTCAGCTATGAATAATGCAATCCATGTGTTCAGTACAAAGTCCTGTAAGAGCGTGGTTCTAGAAATTCATGAAGCAAAACTGGAGCCTATGATCAAGCAGCAAAACACTCTGTGAGCCAAATGCTGCTTCCTTGTTATGGCACTTGAACTTCCCAGCACAGCAGGAACAGCTTAGAGACACACAGTGCTCTGCAAGAGTTATCCAACCTGTGTCTCTGGTGAAATCCATAGGATACTTCTTACTTCTGAACATAAGACACTATTACCTCAACATCTAAGCTAAACACGGTGTGAAATACCAAGTTATCTTGGTTCGGCCCTTTAAGGTTTCTGTTTGTTGATTTGTCTTGTTGTTTTGAGGTCCTGCTGGACTAGAATTAGTAATTTAGTTTTATAACAAATAAATCCAAAGGACAGTTACATAATGAGGCACCATGGCTATGAACTACCTGTTTGAGTGTAAACAAAACACAGAAGTTATCAGAAAATTAGGCTTCACTTCTGCTTATTCTCAGAGTTACTTTCACCAGTATTACCTAAGACCAGGAAAGCATTTACAGTAACCTAAATCACTAACTTCTGATTAGAGAACAATGAGAAAATGACTGTGTCAAACAAGTTGACTCATGAACATATCAACATATATACTGAATTGCTGTAAAATTAACCCTTTATCCTCAAAACAGCCAACATATATTTCCTGCCAGTACAAAACAGGGTTGAACTCTTCAAAGCAGAACTGACAGCCCACAAGGTCACAGTGCACAAAGCAAGCAGGGGTCACTCTTTTGGCTATCAAGTCATTCTGCACTGACCCAGAATCTTAAGTGTTGGCTGACTTCAGAATTTATACAGGGAATAATTTGTAACACTAGTGACATTTTCTTTCCTCCTGCGAACCACATAAAGTCACTCATTTAAGAGGAGACAACCTATGAACATGTTCAGACATCAACACAGACACAGTGAAGCACCATTCTCTCATGGACAGACAACTTAGACTTAACACTGTGAATTACACTGAATTTAGACTTATTTATTTTTGCCATCCCTTTCCCACAAAGACCATTAACGTTCCAGCTCAGCCTGCTTTTGGGTCACCCTCCAAGCCTACGATCTCCACAGACCATTTGCAGCTTAACTCCTTTCAACACTACCACATGACAGCCAAAGCACAAGGCACCTCACTGCATTTCCAATACCTCATTTTCTTCCCTGTAATTCCTCACCCACAAACGCCCTTACCAACCACGTCAGAAAAATTCTGACCCATTCCTCAGCACCAGCTTGTGAAGATGTCCATGGATTTTCTCTCCCTGCATGCCTGGCTGGCAGATACCATCAACAGTGCCTCAACCTGTGATTCACCCTGTGGTCCTGTTATATCAGCCCACTTAGGCTCTTCTGAAGTACTTGGCAACCACACACCACAGCCTTCCTGGGTCACGTGGAGCCAAGACACAGCCACCTTGGCTGCAATGCTGGGCACACCCCCACTACACATGTGGATGAGCATGTTCCTCCCATCCAACAGCCTGGTATCCACATGCTTGCACTTTTAGTCATGCCAAGGCCACACGTCACACCCACAGCATGAACAAGAGCACAAAGTCAAAAGGAAAGAAGACAGAAGGGAATGCAGTGTCCCACAAACACAGATCTGCTGCCCCTCCCACGCCCACATCTGAAGCATTCAAGAAAAGCCAGGAAAGAGCAAATGTTGTGCCAAATTAAGTATTGTGTCTCTGGTTGCTCAGTTCCCCAACACACGGGTTGTCAGATGGTGTTGGCTGCTCAGGAGGTGCTGCTTCTGCGACACCAAATGCTGCACCCTGAGGCTCCAGTCTGGAGTGCAAGAGCAGGAACAACCCCACTGCATGGCTGAGGATCACCTTCCACAGCTGTGCAACCAACAGAACATAAACCATACAGACATACAACTAAAAGGAAAACTGTATCATAGTATCAGGAGTCATGGGTGGCTAGTGAATAAGTGTGTTAAAGAAAGGATGGACAAACAGGACACTGAGAAAAACAGAAGACCTACAAATAAGAAAACCTCATTAAAGCAGAAGCCAATTCTGTAAAAATCCAGAGTAAGAAACAGCTGTTTTCTTTCACTTGCTTTTCTTTGAGCTGCCATAGCTCCTAACACTTTCCAGCATGAGAAAATAAAAACTTGTTGGTCTCTCCTCCCCAAGGCAGGCTTGGAAAACAAATTTCCTAGTTAACCTGCCAAAGCAGAAGATGTGACAGGAGCTGAGTGTCCCTCTGCCCTGCTCAGGGGATGACTCAGTGGAAATCAGCCCTCAAGAAATGTGTTGTCATCCTTCAGTCAGTGCAACCCAACAGGAACAAATTCCTCACCTTAAAAGCCATGGCTTTCAAGGTAGCCACAGTTCCATACAGCAGTGTGTAGTAGAGGAACAGCACCAAAATATTTTGGTGAAAAACAACAGCTTATTTTCAACCCCTTTTTTCAATTTTTAATACAATTAATAAGCAGATATCTATTCTAACACAACTTTAAAATCATTTCCTCAGAGCTTTAGACTAGCACAAAAGAACAGGATACTAATATGTGCTAAGTAAAGAGAAGTAAGAACTGGGGAAAACAAGAGCAACACTTCAATTGTTCAAGCCAACCAAACACACAACTCAAAGCCAAACACCAACTATAATCTGTCTGCTACAAGAATAGAGGGACACACATGCATGTGTACAACTGGGTCTCAAGCATGATCCAATTCAAATACATCTACAAAAATCATGTACATGGTATACCCCAATTTGCCTTACCGTGTCACAAAAGGAGGAATTTTTTCCGCTTTCCACTTCAGTCTAAGCCATTATTCATGATACTTTAACACCAAATCAAAGACAGAATACTGAGTCCCCCAGGAAAGCAACACCCTTCATGGAGTCAGTCAAGCTCAAGCCATGCCTTTGATTTTTAAACTCACCATTTCTATCAGTAATTACAAATTTAAAAAAAAAAAAAGGCACTATTTGGGCATTGTACACCCCAAATAATCCACAAGCTCTGCAGTGGGTCACTTGTGCTCTGTTAATTTATTCTAATGAAGTGATGCTTCTGGTTGCCATACATTTGATAGTAAAAAGACACTGAAAGCATTTTTTTCTCTTCTCTGAGTTGACATTACTTAATTGCCCAAAAATTCTGGCTGACCTGAAGGAAACCTTCTCAGTGCTCTCATTATCCACAAACTGTATCATCTTTTTTCCTCTGCTGCATTATTCCACATCAATAAAAACCTAAGGAACAGAGCAATGCATATGCATAATACTGAGTAACATGCTCAGATCAGTTCAAGTGTCTGCAAGCATAAGGTCACTTACGTTACATGAATTGCCATTGAATAGTCACATACTTCACAACAAAAGGTGACTTATAAAGCGGAATAAACTCTAGCAACCAACTAACCTTACACCAAAGTAAGGTGATCCTGAAACAAACCAGGACAACTCTACTCCCACACCACTTCTGCTACCAAGGTCCAAAACAAACACACCATCTTTACTTCACTACAGCGTTGGGTTTGACTTAAGAATCACGCAGAAATACTTGGGGCAAAATATAACACTGCGATATAGGTTATAAACATTAACATTTTATTAGGGGGTAAGTGGGGAACAGGGAGCAACCATGTAGAATTGACACAGCTGCACAGAGGCCCAGAGAACTTACAAAGTAAGCACAACACATTGATTTTGCTTGTTCAGATTAAAAGCACGGGGAAATCTCCACAACATCCCAAGGATCTCTGAGGGTGGCAAGGGTCATCTAAAATTGTTGGGTTTTGAAGTTTTTTTTATTAACCTCTTGAGAACAATTTCTTCTTCTCTTTTCAAAGTAATCGATATGAAACTCCTGAAAACATGAAGTATATATTTACATACATATATACACACATACACATGTTCTATTATTACAGTCCTCTGCGAGGATCTAATAATAGAAATGTCCATAATTACGTATAAGGCCATGATAAGAGCCTGGGATGTAAAGCATGCTTTATGGTATGTGCAGTGCTGCCACGGAATTGCTATACACTAAGTCAACAGAGAGAAATCAGACAAGCCTATCATCATCATCTCCAGGGAGTTCAAGTGTTTGCTTTCAGTTATCCTAAATCTAACAAATAAAAACAAACCACAACAGCGGAAACTCTGCTTCTGAACCCCTCCTGTCATTCTACTGAGTAGCTTCTAGAACTAGGAACAGATGCCAGAACAAGCAAATGCCACGTATCAGTATTAGCTGCAGTTTTTGTCCTCTTCAAAGAAAATTATAAAACACATCCTTAATTACTTAGGAATTGTTTGTTGCTTCATATTCCAAAACTAACATTATACATAGCGGCAGTTTACTAAGCAGAGTATGCACATGGTAACCTTCAGTATATTACCATTATAAACTGTCACCACTAGAAAAACAAATAAAGAATGTTTCTTATACAGCTGGTGCTGCAGTTGGCTTTTTGTCTGTTATCTGCTAACAAACACCACAATTTACTTGTAAACAAAGGATTCCTCAGATCAGAGACAGACAGTATGTCACTGGAGAAGCCCTATGTTTTAACGTCTAAGCTCAAGGCACGGCATCCTTTCCCAATTAAAGGCACTGCAAAGATTTACTCAAAGCTGCACTACCTGGGACCTCCAGGGAATATCTGTGCTCAGGAACAGACTTGAACACAGACGACGTGTTCCTTGTGTACTTTCTCAGCAACACCATCATTTTTCATCCAGAGCTGAGCACAGATTTAACATCAGCAGCAGCATTTCTGAAAGGCAACTCATCTCTCCAACACTGTTACAAATTCCACAATAAATCATGTTTAATTAGTTCGTGCTCTTTTTTTCCTGCCTGCCTGGAATCCGACAGAGAAGGGTCTTCTAACTTTAACTCTGCAAAGAGGTGCTTAGAATAAACTGATCGAAACACAAACCACCACATCCCCACTGGAAGCTGTTTGGAGTTATCTGCTCCCTGACACACCAGCATTCCTGCCTGTAGATGGCCTGTTACCGTTGTGTATCCAGCGGCTCCTATTTCCACTGCCTTGTTTGAAGAACTTCCCTCTTCCCACATACCTTCCATCTCCAGGGACAGATCACACAGGGACACTAAACCTTGGCCGTAAACAACACGGGTTTTGATACTCCTGTTCCTAAAGGATCCTCCGCCGCCGAGCGCCGCGGTTCAGCAGCGCGGAGAAGACCACCGAGGCACAAACCCTCTGGGCAGCGCTCGAGAAACCCTTCGCCTCGCTGGTGTTCTGCACAGCTGAGATTTACACAGGGCTCTGCTGGCTGCCTCCGCTATTTTTATTTCATTTGCTGTACACTAAAGGCTACTGCAAACAAATGGGATCTTCGGTAACTTGCGGCACGTTGCACAAAGCCATTCCAGCGCGCTGGGACACTGTTTCCAGACTTGACACCCATTAACAACATCCTTGGTGGAGAGACGGGATGCTCTCCCAGGGTGTCCCAAACTGCCACTCATGCTTCTCCAAAGAGGTCACTCCATCTTCCCTCATGTCCTTCCTTTTGAGGGGAGTGGCAGACTATACTGAGAAAAGCACTGTGGAGAATAATTTGTTTTATTCGGCTGTGTTCGGGCTCTGGGCCTTTTATGCAATTAAATGCATTTAGTAGGAATTAAGATCCTCACACTACAAATATTTACTCATACCATAAACTTTGGTTCTGCACTAGCACTCACCAAACCGACAGCCTACATTTCTGAGGGGAAAAAGACAATTATACTCATTAGAAAGTTCATGAATACAACCACACACGTGCAGAAATTTGCTGCATGATCTGTACATATTTTCTTGCACAGATTTATGAACTAAGTTTGACTGCCCTTAACTGCTTCTCTCTCTCAAAGGACTCAAAGAAATCTATAAAGTGAAGGGAAAAAAAAAGTAAATTCTCTGCTCAGAAAGAGATGTAACAGAGAAGTCTTCTTTCAGTTCATGAAACACCACACATAGGAAAAAAAAAGTATCATGATAAACCCACTTCAGATTGGAAGTTATAAACTTTTCCAAGAGCAAAGATAAAGGGCTTGCAGTATGGAGTTACAGCTCTGAGCTTCTTTGCTATAGCAGAATATCAGCTTATTTTGGCTGCTAACTTCCTTCATTTTTTATCCTTTGTCCAACTACAGGCTAACAGTACGAAAAACCCCTCACTGCTGTCCCACCACTGACCTTAAACCCAAACCAGATGAGCCCTAATGGTTCAAAAACAAAAACAAACAAACAAACAAAAACTTAAAAATTGCAAAATGTTAACTTCTACACAGACTTATCCCTAAGCTACATTATAAGCATAAAGTAGCTAAAAGATTCTGAACTGGGCAGAACAATACACAGTACTTCTGGGGCAGCAGACGGTTCTGCCACAGCAGGGTCCCGATACAACCACAAATCACAACTGCTTTAAAACTAACGAGAGGGAACCACAAAGTGCTGAAGATTAAGAGAAAAGCACAAACAGACCGCTTCTGTGTGAGACCCGAAATGACCCCGGGAACACTGCCAACAATCATTTTCTTACTGGTAGCACCACCGGCAGCATATTCTCTTACAGCTGAGAAAGACACACAGGTGGGAGGTGGGGACGGGGAGAGAGGGGCGGGATGCCTCTGCTCAGGAGGCAGCCCATCGCCCATCCCTGAGGTTTATGGATGCAATGCCCTTATCTGGATTTCCAGCCAAGCACACATCGTGTCATCCACGTCCAGAGCAGCCGCTCCCCATCGGAATGGAGCTGAGCCCCAGACCAGTGCAGGCACCAAGGCACTGCCAGGCCTGACAGTCCCAACTTTTTTTTAAGCAAGCTCTGCTGAAAAAGAAGGTTGAGAAATAGCGTTCTACACTTTAAAAAAAAAAAAAAAAAAAAAAAAAAAACAAAAACAGTGGAAGTTTGAAATCCCATTACCCAGCACATTGTTAAACTCGAGTTAGACTGGTTTGGCACCTTTCAGGAACGTACCAGCTGAGCCCTGAGTTGTGCAGGGTAAGTGGCCAGGGGATACAGCAGATGAGGGCACAGGGAACTGGGATATGTGAAGCCTCTTCTCACACTCCTACCATGGAGTTCAAATAACGTAAGAACACCCCAAAGTGAAGAAAAAACAGCCAACAAGAAACTCCAATCTCTCCCTTTCCCAGTTCCCCCACCCGTGATGGGGTAACTACAGATTTAACGAGTCAGGCCAGTACTTTTAGATACTCAAAGAACACAAAGAAATGCAAATGAAATACAAAATTACTAATATGGAGAGAGGCAGGCTTGCCCCGCGCCTTCGGTTCTACAAATATAGATGGGATAAATGGCTCGTTACATTTAACCCCAAGCCGCACTACCTTCGCCAAAACCTTATTTAAATAGAACATTTCTGAGAACCAGGAAAGCGGGGGGGGGGGGAGGGATGCAGCTGTGGTCTTAACCAAAGAGAGGTTAAGCTTTTAAAAGAGTTGTTTTTTTTTTTTTCGCTCCGTCTGCTGGTCGCATGCCATTTTAAAAAAGGTGTCTGGCAAGCGAAATAAAAAGTTTCCAGGGCTTTCCTTCCCCCAAAGCCGCCTCTGCCAGGAGCCGCCGGGCGGGGAGGACGGGGCCGGGAAAGAGACGGTCGCGCCTCTCTCCGGTTTTTCCCTGGGGGTGCCGAGACTGCGGGGGCGGAGGAGCCGCCACGGCACACACCGGGCATGCAGCGGGAACACGCAGCGGGGAACACGCAGCGAGGCACACAGCCACCG
The DNA here is from genome assembly GCA_035583155.1 of Acropternis orthonyx. Lineage (NCBI taxonomy): Eukaryota > Metazoa > Chordata > Aves > Passeriformes > Rhinocryptidae > Acropternis > Acropternis orthonyx. Next base: position 4,580,353 of record JAWWEU010000011.1, on the reverse strand, counting down.
ACCCACGGGGGCCGGCGGTGACAGCGGCGGGGCCGCCACCCCCGGCACAGCCGCCACCCCGGCCGGGAGGCGGCGGGGGGGGACCCGCACAGAAACTTCGCCCACCCCCCCCCCCGAGCTTGGCCGCGTCCCGCTGCCGAACAAAAGAGCCGGGACCGGCCCCCCCACCCCACCCCACCCCGGGGCTCCCCCCCGCGCCCGGGACCCGCTGCCGCCGCGTCCTTACCTGGCGGGAGGGCGGTGCGGGGGCGAGTCCCGGTCAGCCGGAGCGAGTGCCGGGAGGGCTCGGCGGGGACTCCGCCATGTCAGTGATGTCGGCACCACATGGGGCCCCGGCCGGCCCACGCTACCGCGCACTCTGGAGTAGCGGCTCCCGCCCAAAAGGCGGCCGAGGCGGGCGTGGGGCTCCGCTCCGCCCGCTCCGCCCCCGGCCCCGGGCCCGCCCCGGCTCCCTCACCGCCCCCCGGGCCCCGCCCCGGCTCCCTCACCGCCCCCCGGGCCCGCCCCGCTCTGGGACCCCGCCCCGGCCCACCCCTCTCTCGCCCCGCTCGCGTTTGTGCCCCGTCCGCCCCGATTACACCCCAATTCGCTCATGGCCGCTTGGAATCGCAGGATAATGGAATCACAGAATCGTAGGATCCTTCAGCATCCCCCGGTCCCACCGTCATCCCCGCACGACAGTGGCGGCCCCGCAGCCACACCACCCAGACGCCTCTTGAACACCCCCAGGGATGGTGACTCCACCACCTCCCCAGGCAACCTGTGTCTGACCGCCCCTAACAGTGAAAAAGTTTTTTCTAATACCTAATCTGAACCTCCCCCATCTCAGTTTAAGGCCGTCTCTTCTAGTCCTCTCTCTGCAGAAGAGACCAACTTGTCACCTCACTACAACCCCTCTCTCAGATGGTCGTGGGGAGCCGTGAGGTCCTCCCCGAGCCTCCTCAAGCCCAAACAAACGCGGCTCGCTCAATTGTTCCTCACAAGACGTGTTTTCTAGACCCTTCACTTACTACCAGATATCAGCCCTGGACAATACATCACCCCCGGAGCCGCCTCCTGCCCGCCCTGCAGCCCCCACTGCCCTGGCAGGGGTGGGTGGCTGTGACGGACATCGTACCCCGTGTCACCAAAATGCCACTCCCAACGGGAAAGCCCCTCGCCCAAGCAGTTTCAGGCTGGGGTCAGCATGTGTCCCCAGGGCTTCTCCCCGTGTCCCCTCCTTGGCATCTGCTGTGGGTTGCTGTGAAGACAAAAGCCCATGCTCCCGTCAGTGTGGTCATTCCTATGTTCCCATCGGAAGGAGCTCTAGGCAATGTTTTTTGAGGCTAAAGAAATGCTCTGACTTATGAAATTGTGCAGCTCTAAAGAAGAGGAGTTTATCCCCTGCCTCTGGAAGAGAGCTCTGAGGAGCCAGAGTGGTCATTCACCTCTCAACACTGCATCCAAGCCATGTGGGAGTCACGACTGGAGCTTTAATCTGGTTACAAGGAAAGCTTAAAATAGGACTCAGCCTCACCCCCACCAAAGCTCACAGCCACGCTATGAAGGACCTTTTGATTTGGCCTTGGTCCTTTGGGTAGCCAACCTTCCTCTGCAGGAGCTCATTGCCCACACGTCCTGTGCTCTGCCTTGTCTCCATTGCTGTATTCCTCAGTGTTATCTTTCCTGACAGCTTTTATCAGTGATTGATGCACTTTATCCACGAGAGGAAGGTTTCCTTTCAGAAACTGGAAAACCCTCTGGAGTCTGAGGCAGCCCAGGTGTATTTTCATCAGCTTCCATTACAATATCAATACAAATATTTTTGCCATAGGGACCCTTGATGTTCTACTTCTGACTGAAACACACACTTTCTGGCATAAAAGCTTGGTTAAACCAAAGCATCTTGGCCAACTAGGCTGGGTTTGGGTTTTTTTCCTACACGACCACAACACAGAAAAATGAAAATAAAGTTATCTGAAATAGATAATTCCTACGAAAATAACAAATAGGCATTTTCTCATGGGAAAGATTTTTCAAAGTGAAATGGTTGGCCAGCACCAAGTATTGTTTGTCGTTAATTGCAAAAACTTTTGTAATGCCTAAAATCTAAAAGTAGAAAAATGTTTTGTTTTATTAGTGACCCAAAACACGCAGACTTTTTGATGATCCTGGATGCAGTTACAGAGCAGATGAGATTAATTATTCACTAGGGTGGTAAAGCCTTTACTTAGTCTTGTAGACTGTTCTGTGGAAAAAAACCCAAAAACATAGAGAAAAGGGACAGTGAAGACATTGGTTTAGAATGGAAAAAAATCACTGACCCAAGCTGAAAGATGACAAGAAAAAAAAGATAAAATTTAAATTGAAGAGTAAACAAAATCAAACCCAGAGAAAGCAAAATGAAGAGAAATAAAGGAGAGGAAGGAAGTGGAACCACAGGACTGATTTGTATCTTTTCTATCTGATGGGCCAAAGACTGTGTCCTCATTTGGAGAGTCAAAACAGAGACCCCAGGCACAAGGACATTTCCAGTCTCACCTGGAACTGCAGAAGTGGGCAGGCTCAAAAATACCAGAGCAAGGCCATCCTGGGCCTGGAGCAATTGCTGCTCCTTCTGTCGAGCCCTGCTGCCCTGATGAGCTGGAAGAGCAGGTGGTGAACAGCAACCATAAACTGATCCAATGGTGACTGGGCATGGCTCAGGAACCCAGGGAGAGGGCAAGGGACAGGGAAGCAAGGATTGCTTTTCATCAGAAAGTTCCTACATAAATAACAGATAAAAGTATTTCTTTAATGGTTTACTCCCTGAGCCAGCTCATCTAGGAAGAGCATTAATCACACTAGGAGGAAATGTCTTTTGCTTCTGAAAAAGGAAAAGGATTAAGTTAAGTGGTGACACAGCAGGGACAGACAAATCACGCTGGATAAAATGACTGACCTCAACTATCATCCAAAAAAATACAGACCAAGGCATTGAACTAACTTTTCTGTTTTGATGAGTCTGGCGTTTTTTTCAATACCACACATATTTATCTTCTATCACAGTGAGATCTCTCTGTTTATTCAGGAAGCAAGTGGCGTCAGAAATGCAGTAGCGCGTCTCTTCCGTCTCCCTTCCCACGTGTGCCTCTTGCAGAGGAGCAGGACAAAGGGACAGTGCTGTATCCTTCTTTGGTCTTTCTCTTGGATCCGGGTCTCCAGGACAGTCATTTCCAAGCTGCAAAGGCAGCAGGACTAGACAGAACCCCCAAACTTCTTTCAAGTAGGAATTGTTTAACCATCACATAGTAGCAATTTTGGCACTGTTGACTGGGTCTGGATCCAAACCAACACCAAATCCTGTATTCTGCCGTGATCTCCATCAGCCAACCCTCCTATTCAGTGACAAATGCCAGAGAGGGGCCCTTGGACCCTCTCTCTGTACAATGGAGATGTGGCCTTGGAGGTCAGACATCATTGCAAAGGCTGTGAAGACAGTCTTTATTCTCTCAGGATACTTTCCTTTACATTTCTGATGGGATTTGAGTTAAACTATTACTATTCCCACTAGCTGCATCTTCTGTATCCTGGAGGGCAGGCAGGCAGAGATCTTGGCATCTGTGCTGTTTGACAGCATACAGAGGATGCTTTGATTGATTTATTTGCTGAACACCGTGTTGTTTTTTACCTGGGGTATACTGCCCTCAGTCAGTTTTAATACTACATAGCACCAGCATGTAGGATGGATGGTTCCACTCAAACACTGGCTGGAGTTTTCTCTACATGTGCATTATTAAACCTCTGAGCAGCTGTGAGGTGGGCTGGCTCAGGGCTTGGTGCCTTAACAGGCTCCATTTACCCATAGTGTGAGTTCCAGGTTCACACTCTTACTTTCAGGGCCAGCAGCAACTTGGAAGGAGAAAGACAGAAGTGCTCAGCAAAACTGCCTTAGGTGACCCCACAGAAGGCTGAGAGTCTGCCCTGAAGCATCCCTCACTTGGAGCTCACACTGCCAGGTGGGAGGAGGGTTAGGCAGAATGCTCAAAGCAAACAAGTGGAAGATCTCCTTACAAAAATCATCAGAACAAAATTATGTAGCACCTCCCCTCCCTCCCACCTGTGATGACATAACTTAGTCCTTCACAGAATAAAGACAAGACCATATAATCTGTTTGTTATTGTTGATAAACCCTTTTTGCGAGGCCCTTGTCTGTATGCCTCACAAACCAATAAAGTTAGAGCAATTTAAACAATCAAGTACTCAAAATCACAAAGTACTATCTGGTCATGGTAGTCTTCTCTCACTCTTTTGTGTGAAAAAAGAATGAAAGCTAAAGGCAAATTAGATTGCACAGATTAAAACATATTAAGTTCCTTACAATGTTTTATTTTCAAGATAGTGCCCATGGAGACTGGCACGAGCAGGAAAATCTAGGTAAGTGTACGTAGTTCATAATGGTCACTTTTACTGCAGTGAATCCAAAATTCTGCAGGACACTCTCTTTAAATAAGTAGGGCATGTAAACATTAGCACGAACCAGGATTTCTATCTGTACCTCTCTATTTAGAGGAAATGAATGCCAGTTATTCACTCAGTGTATATTCACGGTCTTGCATTCATGAACTGACCGAGTTTGGTAGGGAATTTGTATTCATGGTATTAATTAGCAGATTTTCCCCTTTTTAGGACAATACAGGTCAGTATTTCTCATGCTCGATAATGTGAAGAAATTAAGCCCCAAAAAGATTATTCTTGGGATAAGATCAAAGGAATAACGTCTGTATGATTCTGACATAAAAATTCTCTGCCTCTTATGTTAGTGCAGTGCATGGTATCTGCATTGCACATCAGTGTGAGAAAACCACTTACCTATTGGACATTGTTTTACTACCTTTAAGGGGCGAGTCTACTAATTCTACAAATAAATAAATAGAGATTCTACTAAGTAGCAAATATGTCCAATTAATTTCTACTAGAAGTCACAGAAGGCCAAAGAGAGAAATTCACCAGCAGCTAGAAGAGGCCCTCTAAATGACAGTGCCATTATTCTAAAGACATGATTTCTGACACACCAGAAGTAGTTGTTTGTCAGGGATATTATTCTATTAGCTGTTTCTTAATCTTTACAAAGGCATCATGGAAAGAAAATGTTCTTGCTGCCCTCTCTTCCATGAGAAGCACCATTGTCTTCACAGTTTGTCTGTTTGCAAGCTGAGGACTTACACTGGGCATTTTTTACATTTTTTCGTCTACGTTGGTTTTATAAGTTTAAATAAGTTCGCATCTGCCAAAAAGCATTGGCACCTCACCAACTGAAGAAGCTTGCCGTGAAGATTATACACCAGTTGTGCTTATTCAAAACAATAACTTCTGACCACTTCACCAGAAGAAAATACTCTCATTTATTGTCTCATAATCACACATTTCTGCAGTGTTAGTTCCAGTTTTGCCAACGAGAGGGATGTTCCTTTTGATTTTTTTACAAATATTTCAGCTAAATCTCCCAAACGCTGTGCAGCTCTTTGGCTCGTTAGGTTTGCTGGGGGTTTGTTTTGTTGAAAGCTCTTGTTTCAGTTCAGGCTCTAAAGAAAACAAAGCAGTATTGCTCGCATTGTTAAAGCCAAAAGTAGGGCCATGGAAAAAAAAATGTTCTTCTTGGAAGAGTTTTGAGATTGGTATTCATGAAACAGCTGGAGATGAAACATACAGCACTAATCCTGTCCAGTTGCTCCTGGTCATGTTGCACATTCAGGAAATTCATAATTAGGTGGTTATATCCCCAGTGTTTCCCCTGCAGCACTCTTTACAACCAGCAGTTTATCTTCTTGTCGTTGGAAAAAAAAACCAACCCAACAACAAAACCCACAACTACAAAGAAAGAAGAGGGGGAGAAAACGCAAGCAGGAATGACTTAAAACATGCTTAATAGTTTCTTCTCCTTGTAAAAAAAGAATAAATCAGATGTTGTCATTTCTGCACATGCCAGCAAACTTCTGCTGATCCATTGCCCTTTTCTATCACAGTAGTTTTCCTCTGTGCTGTATCTCCTTCCTCTTTGCAGTATTTATTTTTCCAGTTAATTTTTTCTTTTCCCTTGCCAGTCATGAACCCGCTTTCCTGTAAAGGGCAGCCACACCTGATAATTTAGAAATAAACGCTTTAGTAAGTAAACATTTATTTTTCTTGCCGAGTGGAAGCACTAGACATGGGGGTTTTATTCCTAGCTCCCTCCATGGTTTCCAGTGAATTCCTAAGTAGTTTCTGCTCTTTATTTTGATTTCTCTAGTGGTATCATGAAAGCCTTGCCCCACACACTGGGAATCTTCATACTGCATGTTACAAATGGTGTTTTGTCAAAAATTCATCTTCATTTTAGATCAGTCCGGGTACAACTTGAGGGATTTTTCTTCTTTTCATAGCCTTTAAAATCCAACAGCCTTATCTAGTGTTAATTACACACATATGCAATGTGGAGATGTTTGTGTAGAGGGCAGCCCACGAGAAATGTTGCCAGCTTTGGAATTAAACTGTTTCCAGTGACTCAGCAGGTTGGCTCTGCAGTATAAGCTTTTTAAACAATTATGATTACTGATTTTCCCCCAAAGTAACTTAAAAGAAGACTACTTAGATAACGCTGCTAGTTAAAGTTCAGGGGTTCCCATGCCTGTGATTAGGAAGCTACGCCGGTGGCTCAGAAGTCTGGCTCTTCAGAAATAAAAAAACCCACAGCAATTTCATAATACCGGCGATGAATGCACATATAACTTTAAAACAACAAGAGCCCTAAACCCCTGTGGGGCTGGAAGGGCAGTCCCAGCCCCTCCATCACGAGCTGAGCAGAAATCCCAGCCAGGCAAGAGCCAGCGCTCATCCCAGCCTTCCTCCCAAGTGCTGCTTATCCGAGGCAGCCTTGGCCACACTCTGTGCACCTGTGGTTTCCTCTTCCTCTCAGAATTTTGCTAAGTGTCGTTTTAGTCACAAATGCATCCGAAATACACCTAAACAATGCCCTTTTTTTTTTCTGTCTAGCCACCAGTGAGCATCTCCGACTCCCTGGCTGACACTGTGGAAGCAGAAGGCTCACTGCTTCGGAACAGAGATGCCCACTCGTGCCCTCTCCAAAAATATCATGGAAAAGCATGATGATTTTCAAAGCTCTTTTCCTCAAGAGTTCAATATATCTGCAATAAAACAAAATCCTTTATTCTGAGTGGGATGCCCTTGTGAAAATAATATCACCAAGCATTGAACAGTTTAAGAGTTTCATGTCAGATTCCTCTCCATCAATGACTTTTCCAAGAGCTTCCCCAAAACTGCATGGAAATACATCAAGAGTTACTTTGAAAAGCTGTCACGTTTTAAAAATTATATGCCAAGTTGCTCACTTTTCCAGACTTCAAATGTGATACCTAAGATTGTTTATCAACATGGAATAGATACATTATTGAGTCTGTAATATAAGTGTTTTGGTATGGCCTTGGAAAAACCTCTTCAGCTAACCCTGCCTCAGGCTAGAATGATTTAAAAAATAATGTGTATTTTACAATTCTATTACTTTTTTATCTACAATAAATAGCCAGGCTTAACCTCTCCATCATGCTCTGTCACACACACTATCACACCCAAATTCTATCCACTTTCAACATTTTTTTTTAACAAAGTGAAGATCTAGCACAATGCCATAAAAATCAACAAAACTGGAATTATTTTTGACTAACGGAGGAGCAACTGTGCCAAACAAGGCAATATAGGCATCATGATGTCTCAGCTTGTGCCTTGTGTGCACCCCAGCAGATCACAGCTGTGATACACAGTGAAGTGAAATGGTGTCCTGAGTCATTCAGTGGCTCGTAGGTCAAAGATGGCCTTAAATCTCTCTTGAAAGCTGACCACAGAGCTGACACAGGGCTGGAGGAATGGTCGTAGCACGTTAAAATAAGAAAGCAGATGGATTCTTCACAGGTTACTGCTGCTGTTCCTCTTTTCAGTCCTGAAGATTCCTGTGATTTAAACAAATCTTGAAGGGACAGGAAAGCGAATAGAATTGTTTTCATTACCCACACAATGATTATGTCAGGATTAAATGATGGGTATTTCAAAATACGCTTTGCGATTTCTGTAAAATAGTTGTTACAGAGGAAAGGTGCCATAAAAATGCTAGTTATGATATAAATCTTATGCCATGTACAATTAAAATAAATATAATAGACATTTTAGAAAGGTTGACAAAGGTCTTATACACATATTTCATATGCTTCTTATTTCTCTTTCCCCGCATTACCTCAGCTTTAAAAGTGGAGTTGCAAAATTCAGGAGCAATCTGCTTTGGGTCACACTTTTCCCCAGTTCCTCACCACAGAACATGTATTTCTATTTCCCTGAATTAAATTATCTGCACGATTCTCAGAGCTGATTGGCAGTGCCCACGGCCAGCCTACATTTGAAGCAGGGCACAGCGATGCCCCTCTCACCCCTGACCCCCAGCCCGGAGCTGCCAGCCCAGCCAAGCTCTCAGCCTCAGCCAGGCTACAGCGCCAGGGTTTCAGTCAGGTTTGAGACTCTTGGAATGCCCTCAGCAATCCACTTGGGTTTTCTGGGTCCATTTTTGCTACTGAGCCTTTCTTACTCTCCCCAATTCACAAATGTCCTCGGGGTCTCACAGTCTGGGATCCACCACATTCATAACTTCCCTGGTCTCTGCCTGCTGGGATGAGGATGGGAAAGGGCAAAGATGCCCCAAGAGCCGCGGTCTCCCTGACAAGACCACATCTAAAGCCATGGTTACGTGAGCAGAAATACTGAATGTGTGTACTTCCAGATCTCTTCTCAGCACATTTATCCCACAGCAGGCACGTCTGTTGAACTTGTCAGAGTGCACGATGCAGTTCATGTCAACACGACACCTTCGTGGTAACCCCGCATCTGCTCTGGGTTTCAACTTGTATTTGGGATGGAAGTGATGGACAGGGCCTGATCTGGCATAAAGCCTGGCTGTTCAGAGTTAATCCATCAGAACTTTTAAAATAAACTGGAACTGGCAGAGAGTTTAGACCACATAAATACTTGGTCTCATATGGCAGAACTTTTTAATCCTGTCCCGTTCAAAAAATAAATGCATTCTGTTGTCATACTACTCCCTTAGTCCTTTGGTGTTTTGTTTCTTCTGTAATTACAAAATAGGGATCCCAGCATTTCTATAATGGGATTCATATGAATTCCTTGTGGAAGGGCACACCTACTTGGAAGCAATACTGAACTGATATCCATCATTTCTTCTGAATGGTACTAAAATCCCCAGAGATTAAATGGAAAAAGCATCAATCCTTCAGAGTGCTGGGGGCATGTATTTATCTTTGAATTAATCCTGAGATTAACATATTTAAAAATAAACTTGGCAGTTCATTATGAGAGAGCTATAAAAGTACTCTGAAGTATTCAGTATAATCAAGTAAGAACATGCAGTATCAGGGTCCAAGATGGAGTTATTTGGAAAAAGCACAGTTCTGTCTGGCACGAAGAATATTCAGTGATGAACAGAATGCTAATTTCAACAAATACTCAAGAGGTGCCCGTATCTTACTTTGCATTTCTTGTATAATGCTACATGTGGAAAGAGAGAAAGAAAGCTATGACTCTGTTCTTGTTGAGAAAAGATTTGAGCTTCAGAGAATTATTTTTTCCTTAATTTTAGTAACTCATCCATTTTTACAAGCTTGAACTCAATCCCGAAAACTGCTCAGTTCCATTCATCAATTGACTTTGTGACTCCATTTTAGTAATAAAAAAATGACACCTGAGTCCTTTAAACATAATGCACTGGATTTAAAAAGAGAAAACTCTTGCAATCTGTAAATTATGCAACTAACACTTAAGTTTAGCTATGTTAATCAGAGGATGGAGGAAACACATTTAAAGTGAGCTACATTGCAAATGCTACATTTTAAACAGCCAAAAGATATTGATAAAGAAGGGGGAAACAAGTACTTTTTTATTTTTCTTGTTTTTTCACTTGGAACACAGGTTAAGAGAATGAAAGCTAAGAAGGTGAGAGCAGAAGAAATTTTAGACAGGTACAATTTCATATCAGCCTGTTAACGCCCGATTGCTTTCAACAACTAACAGACAGTATTAGTGGAGCTGTGTTGCTATCACCTATAGCTAAAAATAAGAGACCATACGATACCCAGATCACCCAGCATGTGGTAAAGCCTTGATGGGCCAGGGAAGAGCAGACAAATGGAGTTTGAAATCTGTGATGAAACAAAGTGTGTTGCCATCTCCTGATTAATTACCTTGGCAGAAACAAGCTGCTTAATAAGGTCTCTTTGGGCGTAAGATGCAAACCTAAATCCATGCTGCTTAACTGAAAGACAGAGGTAAAAACTGGCTAAACCTGTGGTTTAGAACAGAGATTGGATTAGGCTGAGCTTTTTTCCCCAAACTGTGGCTCCAGTTCCAGGGTTGTGAGGCAGTCTTTGGCAGTAATTCAGACTTGAGCTACTGCCGCCCCTCTTTGCTGGTACCTCTGTGCTCTGCCCTCTGGGTTCTGCTGGTCCTCTTTGGGTTTTGCACCAATGCTGTCAATCAGGTCAGGATATTGATCGGGCTGTAAATCAGCGTTCCTAAAAATGTTTGGGTTTACTTTTGCCCTTCAAACAGGTATCTCCGTGGCTGGTTTCCAATGGCACCAGAGACAGGGGTGGTGGGCTACAGCATGGAGGTGGGCATGGATGTAAGAGAAGGACAGATATATATTGAACCAGAATTACTGCCAAGCACGTGCAGCAACATGACTTTGAACCACATCTCGTCCAGGCACGTCACATACCGAATTCCAGCAGACAATTGCCCTTCAGTTCGTGTGCAGGGGACTTGTGGTTCAGCACAGGAAAAGCTGTATTATTTCCTCTCTCACCAAATATTTCTGAGCAGCTACAGTGTTCACCCCGTCGGCAGGCGTGAAACTCTACCTGGTCACTAATCCCTTACCTGCTCCCATGGATAATTAACTACTGAGCATAAATGTTGCCTGCAGTGTTTTCTGCTGGGAGGGAGCCCAGCTGCTGCAGAATGAAGATCCAAACTTGCTGCAATACTGGGGTTATATTACCGACCTCCACGCACCCTGAGTCATGTGTCTGCTGCCTCAGTTCCTTCTTTTTGCTTCCCTGATGAGCACATGCATGCACTCACATGCACATGTGCATAAACCACATGCTGTGGGATTCAGGAAGGCTTCCAGCATTCAGATTTCTGCAGCCCAAATTCCAACGATAAAGGAGTTTTCTAAGGCTTAAATTCTTCTGGTTGCTGAGATGCAACTAAAACAAAACACTAAAGTAAGGATCTCAGGGGAGTCTAAGCAAGAATAATCTTGGTCATGGGGGTCTGGCTTGCTGTATGGAGATTATAAGTATAAATAGCTGATTTCTTTGCACAGAAAAAATTCCATATTTTGTCTACTTCATGGAATCAAAGAATGGTTTGGGTTGGAAGAGATCTTAAATATTATCTAGTTCCAATGTCCCTGCCATGGGCAGGGATGCTTTTCACTAGCCCAGGTTGCTCCAAGCCCCATCCAACCTGGCCTTGAACACTACCAGGGATGGGGCAGCCACAGCTTCCTTGGGCAACCTGTGCCAGGGTCTCACCACATCACAGCCAAGAATTTCTTCCTAATATCTAAGTTGAACCTGCTCTTTTTCATTTTTAAGACATTCCCCCTTTTCCTATCACTCTATGCCCTTGTCACAGGTCCCTCTCCAGCTCTAGGTGAAGGTTCAGTTTAATTATGACTCTCTCCTCTGATAGCATCAGTGGTGCAGCTATTTTATGTTAACTGTCTTATTATATATTTGTGAACCACACTGCACCTGGTAAGCTGATGGTAGCACCAGCTGGTGACAGAGTGGTGCCACAGCCAGCTGCCTTGGGTACAGTGGTGACTAGGAGGGAAGGGCCCCAATTCCACTGCTGGGAACCAGCCAGTTCTCATCTCCTGCTCTGGAAGTTTAGTACTTCTGTCTGTTGGTCTTGGGCTCTTGCTATCACGATCCTTATAACAAGGTCTTTTTAGGGTATGTAAAGAAATATTTGCTTTCCACTGCTGTTTTCAGGAACATTCATTTGCATTTGCTTGCTTTTTCTGCACAGTGACATGCAAACATCCAGAACACCTGAACAGATCTCCATTCAGAGTTGCTCAAATTAGTGTCTAAGAAGCAGCCGAGCATCCTTCACTTTGTGTACAGTTCTCTTTCTTCTGCAAATAAGGCTGGAGTTAATTCCTTCTGAGGATAAATCCTCTGCAGGTGAAAGCCTTTCAGAACTCAAGACATCTGGAAAAATTAATACAGCAGCTTCCCTGAACATCCCAAAATCTTCAAAAAAGTAAAGATGAAGAAAACTCACTGAGAACAGCCAACAACTTTGAAAGGAAGCCTGTGTGGAACAGTGGAAGTGTTTGGAAGGGAGACTTCCCCAGGGTGAAGAGTGTTGCTTAACTGCAGGACAGTTTGAAATGACCTGTCTGTGCTTAAACTCCAGATTCAGTTCACTCAGGCATGTTCGTAGCCAACATCAGTCAGAGCCAGCATACTGACTTCTCAGGAACCATTATTCTTTTATTTTCTTTGTATTTTTGGAACTATTTCAAAATTAGTTGTGTACTCAGAGCTTAAATTATAAATGACTGCCAGTGATAAGGGACATGCCTTACGTCTTCAATACGCACGCCTGTTGGAGCTCTTTCCCTCTGGGGATTGCCCTAATGTAAGTCGTCCTTAACGTCCTGTACCAAGTTTCTTGTTTATGTGTCTCAGAGCAGTTTCAGGAGGGTAGAATCTGGCTACATTATTTTTCTGTACTTTGTACATGAAAAGAGAGAGAAAGATTTTTATTTTCCTCAGATTGTGTATCAGGTGCTAGTTGCAGGCTAGATCATATTTTGTTTCTTCTTTGGGACCTCTGATCTTTCTTTGACTCCTTCATTGCAATCTTAAACTCCTTTCTGCTGCTCAGGGGTTTTCTGAATAGTTAAGTCATCAGGAGGATGAAGTATGACAGGTCAGTGTTTTGGAAGGACCTTTCAAGGCATCTCTTGGGGCTGTCAGGAAACGCTGTGCAAGCTCAGCTCTCCATCTCTACTCGAGTTTACAGAAGACAAAGTGTAGCTACAACAGTGCCAATGGGATGGAGAGGATGTGATCTCTTTGTAGAGTTCTCAAGTGATGGATGTGTTCATCAACTGGACAAGAAACTAACTGGATGAGCAGGAATCAGTAACCTTAGTTATGAAAGTAAAGAGATGGAGCAAAACCGAGTCTCTCCTTTGGTTTTATATTGTGGAACCAGAGGCAGAAATCTTCCTGGAAGTTTCTTCTCCCTGCTCCAGAGGGTAGTTTGACAGAGGAGCTTTTCTACAGAGAAGGCACATCTTCCCTCCTCTCATTTGCAGCCTTTCTGACTCTTGAGGGTTTCCCACAATTCAAGAACTAAAAAAGAAATAAAAATACAAAGTCTGGGTTTTTAACACTTCCTTCCAAACTCTGCTAGCTGTGTTAATATTTCTGTTCTTGGGTTTACTGTGGTGTTTTGTTTTCTTTCAAGTTTCACGGATCCTAGAGGCCCCTTCACCTGTGATATTCGTGGGATCCTTTCCTCTCAGGATTGTGTGTATCCAGAGCAGACATCTTCGATCATATTCTACCTACTGCAAGGAGCAACACACTCAAATCACTGGTGGTGTTTAGACTCCCACTGACTTGTTTGGGTGTCCCAATTCAAGGAAAATGTGCAAAGGCAAAGACAGCATTAGCTTAGTTCCTCTTGACCTTCCCTTATCTGTAGACAGAGACATGGGTCCATAAACTCAGTGTTTAGTTAACACATAACTGCTGGTACTGTTAAGTTGTTAATGAGGAAAATGAAGCAGAGATCAAAAGATTCGCTTTTTTGTGGACTTAATTTTCTCCCTCATCTTTGCACTTTGGTCGTAAACACTGCCATTCCCCCTCTGCCCTCCTGTTCCATACATTGAAGATTAAGTTGGGAAATATTTTTAGAAAAGACATGAGTATACAGAAGGGAGTGTTAGACTGTGACCTTATAGCTGCTTTTGAAGTTTTTGAAAGCTACATGGCAAACATTCCCAGCATTTCCAAATTCTCAGAAAAAGGAGATTCGTAGATTGCTCTTCATTAATTTAACTAATTGGCCACATGTATGTTTATTCCCTTTCTTTCATGCATGCACACACACACCCCCCGAAGCCAACACATATATTCCAAGATGCCTGAAACAAATAATGGACCCACAGTATTGCCTCAATCGCTACTGGCATGGAACGAAAAGTAAACAGCAAAACAGGAAGAGGAAGGCTAAAACTAGATTAAACAGATTGCTGCATTCAATAGTGTGCAGTCAGCTGGGAACTTAATGAAAAAAAAAAAAAGTTGAAAGGAAAAGTTAAAACAAATAACATACAGGCCTCTCTTGTATTTGTGAAAATCCCTCACCAGCTGTGTGGTAAAATGCCCTTAAACTAGCATGCAGTATAAATCTTGGATGTACAGAATTAACCTTTCATTCACTAAGGTAAGCAAAATATCAGGTTATTCCTCATCACTGGAATTCAAATTAGGCCCAGATTGTTCAGCAGGAGCTGGAAGACGACAGGGATAGAGAAAAGGAGCTTCTTTGTCTCAGTTACAGGAGGGGGGAAAAGGTAATTTCTCAGCATAAAGACATGTTACCAATGGAAATTCATGCTGCATATATGTAACACAAGACGGTTTCAATTATCTGTAGGAGGAGGTGTGCAAAAATCAAGGTGATTTAAAAACCTGACCTATCACCAAAGCCAGCAAGATCCCTCACTGTTTCTATCATTTGAAGCCAAAATCTCCTGCTGAATACTCTGGTCTTTTTTAATCCTCATTTGGATTTGAACTTGAACCCCAGCTCCTAGAATAAATCAAACCCACATCTTGCTATACTTTTTCCAGACCATTTCTGATGATAACACAACCTCTATCAAAATAACCTGGCTTTGCCTCTGCAGTGATATCCAAGAGCTACAACCAGGAATTTTTCTGCTTTCCTGACTGACTGCACAGATCTACCTTTCCAGGTTAGCAGATTGAGCCAAAAAAGAAACCCTAGCCTCCCTCACCAGCATTTTAGGATTTTACATTTGAAAACATGAAACTATCTTAAAGACTCTTTTGGGTCAACCCATCATGTCAGTCAGGAAACACTTTTCCCTCCTGTTTGATCTTCACGAGAGGTTAATCAACCTGTCTTCAGTATTTCTGAGTTCTGCTGTAACCTCACAAATAGAAAGAATTTTTTGGAGTGAAATGCATTGCTGCCCACTGCACAGAATGCACAGAAAGAGACTTTTCAACTAAGTTAAGCAGAAATGCATCTGTTGATGCCATGAGAGCAATGGTCAGGATGCCCTGACCTGTAACTTATCCTAGAGACCATTTTCACCACAAAGTCTAAAAGCAAGATGTTCTCCTATTATGCTACCAAGGGTATTACTTGTGGGCAAGTGCTGTCTTTCTGATGGATTATTTAACACAGGGCACTTCTTCCTTAATCATAAAGCCTTCTGCTCCAGGCCAGGAAAGATCTTTCAATTTGATTAGCCCAGTCTGGGCTAGTGAATCCCACAGGCTTGCCTGCAAGTAGTTATCACTGAACTTATTCAAGAGACAGATGTCCCTCATGAACTCAAACTCAGGCAAGTAAACCTCCATTTCCAATGACATTTCTCATAGGACATTACGTCTTGTTTATCCTTAACCAGTGTCCCGAAGCAGCACTTGGCTCACTTTCTAAAATAATCTGTATTTCAATTTCCAAGTGATGGAGATATAGATAAAACTATGTGGTCTCCAGTGCTTCTAAATTAAAGGTGTTATACCAAACACAAACAGAATCTGAAAGGCAGTGACAATCATTATTCGTACTGCGATCATCCATGGCCATTAAAACAGAGGGGGGTTCTTATAAAAGTCACTGCTTCTCTTAACAAGGCAGTCTTACTGTTCTCATGTAGCAAAACATCTCTTCTGTAGAAGGATCTGTTGATATATCCGTCTATGTGAGGGGTTCACTGCAGAAAGCCATTTACAGCATCACTCTGGACAGAAGATGCTGAGAAAGGAGGAAGCACGGGGGCTTTGGGTTGAGCAGGACCTGCTGCTACACCAAGAGAACCCAGACTGCTGTGGACAACTTATACTGACTTATTATATTAGCCCAGATTCCACTGGATTGGGTCGCTGTTGGGAGCGCTGGCAAGCTCAGGTCTATCCTAGGGTAGTTTGTGCTCTAAAGGTCAGATCTGTATCTGACCTGTAACAAACAGGAGATGTGAAATTCTAGGACAGCCAATATCTGAACCTTCATCTGTGTAAGTATTTGTCCAGAAAAGTAGAATACATATTAAAAAAAGGAAATTATAACTGTATGTGTTGTTTTCCCACCTGTATGACCCATAGACACCAAAAATCATTTCGCTGAACTGGAAACACCCTTATTAGATATGAAGTCATGATAACACAACAGAGGGCTTCTATATATATAGAAGTATGGCAGTGGCTCTGTTGCTATCGTTTAATTTTATTTTTATTTTTCTGAAGATTCCAGGTACTGGTACCATAGAAACAACATTAAGATACTAAAGCCCCAAGATGTAATGCTCTTTGTACTCTCTCTAATATTAGACTTTAGCCTTCATGCTCCACTGGCAATGCAGGGAATGGTGCTTATTTTAGCAGCCACATCAGAGGGTGAGTTTGCAGCCAGCCTTGCCCCTTTTCCTCAGCTGCTCCCTCCACTGCCTGAAGGGTTTTCAGCCCCTGATCCATGAATTCCCCCCATATTCCCTGCCCCAGAAATGCCTAAATGTCTGATAGTTTCAAAGGAGGTTATTTCTCCTTGTGCTCACTGCTGAGCCTTCAGCTGCCGTCCCTGTGCCCCGTGGAATGCAGGTGGTAGACAGCAGTCTGTGATTACTTCAAGGACTGCAAACAGACGGGGGAAAAGTACTCAAAGAGATGAAACCCTGGTCCAAATGAAATCAGAAGGAATTCAGCTGTTTACAGGAACAGAGCCAGGATTGCCCTTCCAGCCAAGATGATAAGACCCTGAAGTTTATCTATACATTTACTCTTGTTTTCTGCCAGCAATAAACACAGTAAAGGGTAAGATAAAAGCTGTATCAAAGAAGCTGACTGTGCTACAAGGGATGTTTCTCCAGGCTTCAGGCCGCAGGATTATCTTGCACAAAGCAGTACGTATGAAAGCCGTTGTGCAAACACTACACAGCATTGTTTATTTTGTCATATCACAGCTAATCATAACCCTCTCAAAATGCTGAGCGGATCTGATGGAGAGCACCACGTCGTTGTTACTGCAGAAGGTAAATGCTGCTGGATTGGAGACTTCACTTAAACCACTTCAGCCTGCACCATTGTACAGGACATCAATGATCTGATCTTTGGAATGAAAACTGATTATGGACACAAATTGTTCTGAATATGGACCTTGACAAGGTCTTGGCAAGATCTGACTTATTTACTCTGCCATAAGTAGCACTACCATAGCTTTGAGATGCTGCTTCTCTACTGTTCCTCCTTTTCCCTTTGGCAAGGGAAAAGGTTTCCATCACACAGCTTTTCCCAAGTGCTTATTTAAACAGGATTAACACTGTGCTATTCCACCAGAGGGTTCTGAAGGAAAAACTGGTGATTTTAAGACATTGGTGGTCACAGCTGTCTGTCCTTCTTAGGACAAACTCTTACTCTGTCATAGGTGATCAGGGGTATCCCAAAGGTATAAAGCTCCCTCTTACAGGACAATGTAGAGATGAAGCATCCATTTGTTTGGGGTTATTTCACCTGGGATCAGCCCAGCTCTACTTGTCTGTCTCCTAGAAAGCATCAAGAAATGACCATGTGACCTCAAACAACCATTGATGATTGACCGATCCAAGAGAATCATCACAAGGAGAAAGAAGACAGGGTTGAGGAAACGATGAGATCATGTGTTACCTTGCTGCTGAGGGCTATTGCCTTCCCAGCAGAGCTGGCAGCTCACCTGCCTGCCCTGCCACAGCCTCATAAAGATCCTTTCCAACATAAATGATTCTAAGATCATCGACTCCACCTCTAGAACTAACAAAGCCAAGCCCAAGAGGCTAAAAGGGCATCAGCTTTCCTGGTTCTGACGGATCTCACATGTTGCAGGGTTCTTCCTTCCCATCATGTGGCCTGACACAAGGGGAAGAGACAGATTGACGCAGATTTAGCTTCAGTCCTCTTGGAGACCTCTCCATGACACAGAGCACCACTCACAGCCCATGTGTCAGCAGGAGCCAGCCCAGTTTCCCTTCTCCTCCTTGTGGTGAATAACCTCCAGCTCATACCAGGCAGCAGTAGCTCAATGGAAAAATTTACCTCTGTTTATCCACCACTGGTAACGTAAGGTTTAATCATATATCCCCAGTTATTTGTGCCCCGAGGCTGGCACCTGAAACCGCAGTGCAAGTTCAAGACAGTTGTGATCAGCAGCATTCCCTGTGGTAAGTTCAGGAGCAGGAGGAGTCCAGCTGTGGAAGCAGGGTCATTTTTTCAGCCCTTGCACTGTTCTTTCAGTCAGTCACTGCCCTCGCTTTTACAGCTACAAAGCCAGGCATCGGCGTGTAAATCAGCCTGCTCCTGTCTCACAGTCTGCTAGACAAACTCCCAGCAGAGGTGTGAACTTTCCCAATTAATCTTAATGAAGTGTTAACTTCAAAGCTGAGTTGCAGCCATTTCTAGGTTAACAGAACCTTACAGAAAAAAACCTCCCAGCTTGACTCGTTAAAAACAGCTCCACGGGGACAGAATTGGTCAGATTTGGGGGTTATTCTGGGAGCTGGAAAAAAATCCCACTTCACTGGCAGTCTTTGCTCATGCACCACTTCCATTGCCGCTGCATTGTTAGGAGACCAAAGGGTCAGGCAGCCAGACTGGAAAAACTGTACAGTGAATGATGCTAAAAATATCACTGGAATGGAGCAGATGGAGCAAGATAGGGAGGCCCGGATGATAAAGGCTGTAAGGAACTGTGTAAGCTCTTTCAGCTAAGTGATGACCTTGCACATACTGTCTTTTACCTTATTCAGGTCAATGAAGTGCAGAGCCACATTCAAGTCCTGAGCCCAGATTTGATCCATGTATTTCCATAATTCTCAGTTACACAAAGATGCAGACCCTTTATCCCCAAAACAATAAAGTGGATGCTTCAAACTGGTCTTAGATACTTGAGTATTGTCATTAGCCTTGCTAGCACTTTCAGCAATTGTTGTATTAGTTCAATTGAAAGTGTGAATGCACATCACAGACCCCAAATACGGGTCTCTTGGAATAAGTTCCTCATTTGAAGATGCTTGTACCCTTGTTTCCTGATATAATGCTCCAGAAGTGGAGTATTTGCAAGAAAATCTTCCCTGACATGTCTGGTTTACAGCCAAGAAGCCCACCTAAAAACTTGGGATGTTGACGTAGTTTCAGGAATCAGGCTATAAACCATCAGTATGTATTCACTTCTTATTCCCAACATGAACTGGTTGATTTTTGTGCTCATTTGTTTCTCTTAAATAGGACAAATGTATTGAGCTGGTCTAGTTGTGGGGACCATATAAAGAGACTGGTAGCACCCTCCTTTGGGGGAAGTGTCACCAGGTCACACTGGAATGATTTACACACTCAAGTACTCCAGCAAGTGAACACTCCAGTAGCTCATTTTTAACTGTCAAAGACAATAGGAAAAGCATTTCCTTTGAAAGAATTTCATGGATCTGTTTGATATAGCGCCCTAAAGCTAAAGCTGCTGTGCTGAGCAATTCAGATTACATTCTGGATACAAGAACTTAAATATAAAAGAGGAAGATCCTTCCTGGAGCTTCATTACAAGCTCCCTTGAACATCGCTGACTCAGCTGATTAGTAACTGCCAGAACACACCCACATCTGTGTAATCTTTTAAAATATAAAACAAACAAACCAACAAACAAGCAAACCCTCCAAAACCAGCCAACAAACAAAAAAAACGAAAAACAAAACCAAAGAAAAAAGTTAAATTAATTATTCCTGTTTTGAGAAGTTCAAGAGTGAATGGCTATGTTGCCGTGGATGCTGGTTTGTTTATAGTATCGTTTTTTCCTCATTATTAGCTACTGTTAACTCTCATGAAACAGGAGTTCACCTCCAGCACTGCACACCATGGCTCTGATCATGTACAGCCAGTGGATGTAGTAGTGTGCCACAGCATGTACAGAATCTTAGTTTTACTGAGAGGTGGATGAAGCAGATGCAATAGTTCTTCCAGATCCTCAAGATTTTCTGCCAAATACCTCAAACCCATCTATGCTTACCAGGGTCAGGAAGCAGTTACTGCAAAGTTATTTCATGCTAGCAGCCACTGCGTGTTCTCCTCTCTCTAAAGGGTCTCATTAGAGAAGACAGACTAATAGTCTGAGCTTGGCAACAGCAGACACAGTCAATAGTGGAGCGAGGTGAGAGGTCCCACTTGTTTCAGGGGCTGTGGGTCATCACTGACACGAACAGGAAGCAGTTATTTTAACTTACACAGTTATAAGGGAACTGGGGAAAAGAGGTCTTTTATCAGTCTCAGGCTGTGAGATCTGTTGAGTTGCTGTGACACAGCTCAGTCATGAAACCAATTTACAGCTGCCAAGAAGTTCTTTCCTTAGTCAGGGCTTTATCTTTCCATTGGAATGGGAATATTAGTGGATATTTACCATGGCAGACACGCTGCACAGGCTGACAGAGCTCCACACTGCTTCTCATTGTCCCATGCCAGCAGGAAAAGAGCAGTGGTGTTTGTCCCCAGCACTGCTGATGTTGACCCATATCCCATCACCTCCTTCCCAAGGATTGTGTTCACATGGAACAGTTTGGGCAGCACACATTGCATTGTCTTTCTTAATCCTTTTGAACTAACCGTGTAGCAGTTCCCAACACAGGACTTTTTCCAACCAGTTCAGTATCCAACCTGAAAGTCTGGTCTGTGCTGCATTCGCCAGAAACTGATCTTGATATATTTTTATATATATGGGAACACAATGTAACAGCTGTATTTGGGCTTGATTTGTCAAATACAGTCCATGCCCTTTTTGGATTTAATTGCACATCCAGTGTGTTCCTCACTTAGAAGAAGTAGGCTTGTAGAGCCCAGAAACCAATTACTAACAAAAATAATGACTCTATGTTTTACACATCAATTATTAATGTTTAAAAACTTTGTGCTATTCCTTCTCTAAACTGTTTTCTCTTACAC
This sequence comes from Acropternis orthonyx, assembly GCA_035583155.1. Taxonomy (NCBI): domain Eukaryota; kingdom Metazoa; phylum Chordata; class Aves; order Passeriformes; family Rhinocryptidae; genus Acropternis; species Acropternis orthonyx. The sequence goes on along the minus strand of JAWWEU010000011.1, from coordinate 4,559,035 downwards.
AGTAACAGCAGGAGGGAACACGCATCCTGCACCAGAGCAGCCCTACTGACTGGGAAGGAGCTGGTGCTTCCCCAAACGCTCCTCTCAGGGCTGCCAAGGCAGCTGTAAATAAGTGATGCTGTTGCACTTTTCTCAGCCTGATTTGCATAACAGAGCTTGCAAGAGTTTAAACCCACACCAATGAATATGTGCTTTTGGATACAGCCACGGAGGCACAATTCCTTAGGCATCCCTCATGTCCCAATTAATTTCAGTACTAATAAGCAGAAGAGAGTGTGCACATATGCTCGTGCCTACATCCATTTCTGATGTAAATATGGAATAATTATGTAAACCGTGACTCTTTGGCCCCAAAAGAGATGACTAGGGAGTATGGTAGACGTTTACAGTGACACACAGAAGGCAAATAAGAACTGATTGTTCAAATTATATCACTTTAAGAAGCAATGAGTGTCATACAGAGCTGGGAGATACCAGGTTTATACCAAATAAATGTTCTTCACATCACGTATTATGCCATTGAACGCCTTGCTACGGGATACTGTGAATGCTAAAAGTTTACATGGGTTCAAGGGAAGATTTGAGAAAACCAGATAAGGGAAATCCACTGACAATTATTACATATAAAGGCACCAACTCTAGCTCGTTGAGCTGCCCACTGATATGTTTTGTGTTATTTTAAAAAGGCAAGAAAATATTGCTTGATTTTAATATATAGACTCATGCAAATGATTCTCTTTGAATTGCCTGTTACCATTACAGAATATTTATAATAGGAATTGTTTTCAGACTTCCATAATGTGGCCTACATTTTAACAGACTGTGGAATGCCAGCCTTCATGTGAATCATGGGCAATCATGTGTATCCCCTCCCCTTGCATCTCTGATCACACAGCATAGTCTGGCAGGGACAACAGCAACATTTATGGAAAAATAATGGCAGTTACATCGCTAACACATTAAGTTGCTGAAAATAAGAACACCACCTCCAAACTATCCATCCTCTCTCTGTGGATCACTGATATATTTACTAACTTTCTGAGCCATGGGAACATGTGGTCCTGTACTTAATAACATGAGTCATTCAAATGGAAATTTTCTAACCCTGAAACTTTATGGCTCTAATTAATAGCATTAACAAAAATCTATACTTGCTTCATGATTTTTTGTAACATATTGGTTTTGAATATTACCTTTAGGATATTTCCACTTAGAAGAATCATAAAAGAGAAATGTTGCAAGTTCCACTTGCAAAAAAGGACAAAGTTCATTGGCCTAAATTCATAAGTCAATATCCCACACAGAGATCCAATTAAGAAAACATGTATTTTTCTTTTCTTCCTACTGATGCAGCAGTGAACTCAGCAGAAATGGATGACAGTGATGACACTGGTGTCTGTAAGAAAATGGATTTGGCTCATCAAATCCAGCACTTCATCTCTGTTATGAAAAGTCTCTCAGAATGGGGATGGAAAAAATGGGAGCGATGGACTGCAAGTGACACACTGCAGAGACAGCAACGACAGCGCGTCCAAAATATGCTACAGAAGACACTGCTGTCTTAGCAACTCTTGGATGGGAATGGCAAGACCAACAGCTGGCTAGAAATGGAAGACTCATTCAGACAAAGAGAAATGACCTGAACTTCTACCCACAATTTGATCTGCAACCAAAGCAGAAATGTAGTTTGTATTCAGAACAGTCAGTGCTGTCACCACTGTGTCTGCTGTTCTCTGGGCTCTTGGTTCCAGGCTGATGTGCTCTTCCCACAGAAAAATCATTGTACCTCTAGCGACAATAAACCCCCACGAAGCTACACTTATAAATGAGCACAGCCATGGAACAGTTCTCATTCAACAGCTTCTTGTCAGCTTGCACTTGATCATTGCACCTTCCCCCCCCACCCCAGCCTGCCTTGGCTCCTGGAACAAATGCAGTAAAATGCAGCTTATGTTTTTATCCAAGGCAGTCTTCACTCCTCATGACATTACCTCCTGCTCACTCTGGCAGACTTGAACATGGAACCATAGAGTCACAAAATGGCTTGTGTTGGAAGAGACCTTAAATATCATCTAGAACATCTCAATTTACCTTCCTAATTCTGGACCAAACTGTCTGGACCTTAAAAAAAGAGGGAATTATTTATTCTGTTACTGTATATTAATAGTTTTATTACTTACTATTATGCTAATTTTTCTCCATGACCACACTACATCCAGACAGCTTTGCACGGGACAGCATAACAGAGAGTGGATAAGGTGGGTTAGTGGCTGTGGGTACTGTAGTGTGTTCTCTGTGCACTTAGTCGTGGTAAGACTAAAAGATAACTCCCATATACACCATGCTGTACCTTATATCCAGGCTTAGTCCTTTTGTCCATCAACAGTTCAGGATTCTTTAGTTCAGTCAGTATATTTCCTGGCAGTAGTTTTACACACTGTGGTAAGGTACCACTTCTACTTCTTTTCCATTTTACCTCCACCACTTCCAGCCAGCAGCTCAGTGTTTTCTTTTAAGACTCATCAGTTTCACGGACATTCAAAATACTTCAGCCATGCCATGCTGTCATGGGTATCTTGAAGGATCACTTAAAGAGCTTAAATAAGCTGGGAAACTTGTCACCTGAAGATACAACCCAGATGCTGCTGCTTCTGTATTCTCCCTGTTTGACACAATTATCTTTAGAGATAGCGCTTGATTTCAAGAGATGATGGGCTTGGATCAAGTGCCCAAGTCTGTGGTGAGACCATTAGAAACTCCCCAACCCCAGCCCTGAGATGTGAGCAGCAGGACTGTCTGGAGAGGGAATAACTGGAATTTATATCAGGGTGATGGTGATGTAATTTGGTACAGCTGGGACATCACATGAAAGCCAGAGCAAAATAAGAAACAACACATCCACAAACACAGACACACACAGATTAGCGGGAAGTTTCACCTCGGGAAATCATTGTGGCTCCCTATTCCTGTCAGTAACGTGTCTGCAAATGTCACCCAGCAGCGATGCATCATCCCAAGAGCAGCCCCAGAACACAGAGGCAACCAAAAGGGTGACGAGGAAGAGATTGCCAAATACTTTTGGAAAAAGTCAGGGATTGGACCCATCGGGAGAAAAATTACGCAATAAAATAAACAGCTTTTGCCAAGAAAACCAAGACTCAGAGAGGAAGTTGCCTGTGCCAGTCCTGGCCACAGAGGAGAAGGCTGTTTCTCTGGGAAGAACAGTGAAGTTTGGACTCAATATTTGCTTCTCATCTTTGTCGACTTCCTTCTCTACTTAATGTCCCAGACAATGAACATGGTCTCAGACAAAAGTTTGGTCCCAGCTGGTCCTCAGACCAAAACTCTCCTATGAATGGTGTGTGTCTCACACAGGCTGCACCTTTGACACCATCAAACTGAATTTTAACAAATATACAAGGCATGGGAGACTAATTACTCTGGAAAATCCCCAATTTCTTCTTTGACCTCACCTTACAGCAGAGCTCTGTGGTCTGCCACTGGAAGAAAGACCTCTTTTATCCTTATTATAGACCAACAGTTAGAGAAGGAAAAAAAATCACAGGTCCAGGAAAACCTAATTCCATCCTCTGTTCCCTCCCTTACTTACTGAAACAACAGGAGGGTTGGTAGACCAGGGCAAAGGATGCACTTTTAGATACAGATAACAAAACCCACCATGGTGCATGGTGCTCCCATGAGAGCCTCCACGGACCCAGCACGGGGAAAAATCTCTGGAGTTTCACCTGCTGTTGTCCTGCTGGTGGTGTCCTGATGTGGAGCCCACACTCTGGAGGTCCAGTGCCACTCCTGGGGATGCTCAGCCTCAGAAGCTCCGCTGGCACTGCCGGCGAGTTTGCCAGTCACAACAGCAATCACCAGTCTGCGAGGAAATGAAGCCACAACTGGGACTGGAATAACTTCAGCAAAGCCTTCCACGAGGCAGTGAAAGGGGACTGAAAACCATTAGTGACAAGGGATGAATGAGAAACAGTGGAAAACCCTCTATCTCATTACCAGTTGCCACAATACTCGGATTAGAAGGATTAATCTGGTCGCTGGTGCCATATGCTGCTCCAGGTGGGCTGAGGAAGGACTTGGCTCCTTCGAGTGCTCAGAAAGTTTTAACAGGTTAGTACTGGCAAGTTTATTTAATGCACTGAGCTCAGTTCCTGTTGGCTGATGTTAATGTTGGCACAATTAGGCTGATGAAAACACTGTGCAGATGTCCTCTGGTGATCCAGTCCCTCCCCAACATTTGTAGCTATCAGATAATAAACTCTTTTTCCATGGTGGCTCCGGTGGGTGATTCACTGCAAATTACTTATGCTGGTTCTCTGCTTCCTTTCGGAATGTGTCTGGACTCCTTACCTAACTCAGTTCTTTCTTCTTGGCCGCTCTCATTGCCCAGTCACCATTGCTATGGGATTTCTTGCTGCTTGCAGAGAGCAGGGCTGAGCTGGGAGCGGTGGGAAGGCTCCAGGGCAGCAGTGGTGATCACTTCTCATCCCAGTGATTCATTTTAAAGTGCTACAAGTTCTTCAGCTGGCTGGAATTTTTTTCTTCTTTTTTTCTTCCTTTTTTTCCTTCTTTTTCTTCTTTGGGAGCTTTTCCTCCTAATTAAATGTCTTCTATATAGTCAATTCCATGTTAATATTTACTAGTAATTACATTTATATTCATTATATGGTTATATGTTATAATTAATTACTGTTAATATCGCTGTCATTTATGTAACTATTAACACAGAAACACAATAGAAAATTCAAGCTCCTGCCTTATTGAAACCTCCATTTAGAATATTCAGAGCAAATAGCAGTTTTCCTCTGGGAGTTTAATTAATTCTTGTCCATCATTTTTGCTTCTTACACATCAGTTTTGCTGTCTTACTCGTACTTTGTTTTCATGATGCTCACGTTTCCTATGATTATTGCTAAAGAACGATAGAAAAAGGAGAGGAGGATTTTGAAAGGACAGTGGCTCCTTATGGGTGCCTGTCGTTCAATATTGGAGTGCAGGTATGGCAAAAGCAATCCAGAGAGTAATTACTGGCTGTAGGGGCTTGAAAGCATGAGGAAGGGAGTCAAACTTTTGTTCTCTGAGGAGTGGTGGCATCACATGGTGGGACCACTCTTGTAGTTCTCTTCACAGCAACCTCTAGCATCAACATGAAGTCCAGAACAATTTTGGTTTCTCTGCTTGCCCTCATACATGCTCGTTTCCAGCTCAGGAATAAATTCTGAGATTCTGAAGCATTTCAACTTTTTAACATTGTTCTGCAAATTTCTGTATCTATGGGGAGGAAAGTAGAATGTAAAAGGACATGTTGGAAGCAGTTTCGTGGCTGGAAGGAGGAATATGGGTTTCACAGCATCCAGACAGCTCCTCAGCCTGGGTGTGTTGTCTGCTCAGTGCCCAAGTTCCAGGCTTTTCTCTGTATTTTAATTTTCATGGCCAGGAAATCTTTATATCTGGGCCAGATTAAGGTCACTGTGTGGTGTAATGAGACTCTAGGGCAGGACAATCAAGGTTCAGGACTGTGGGACATCCAGTGGTATGTCCCCACATCTCAGCTGAATTGTCACCTGGTAGCAGTTCTTCTTGCCTTGGCGGGGACAAAGCCCTTGATGTGATCTGCAGAATTCAGGCTGCTCCTGTGGGGCTGACTTTTCTCTGATTTTCAGCTGCTAGAGCATATTAAACAAGCCTTTTCCCAGTGTTACTCTGCTTTAGTTGCCATAGGGATGGCTTGTGACTGCGACTGGCAGGGATCTCAAGGCCATCTCTCTGGTGATGTGATGTCTGCTGTCAGGGAGTGAAAGCCCTGACTCATTTGCATTTCACAGCTACAGTGATGTTTATTGCCAGCATCGGAGCAGAAGAAAAGAATGATTTGTTTGACTTAATTTACTTTTTTTCTATTAGACCAGTTACAATTCTATTTTATATTCCCTTTCTATAGAACTCAACATGAATCAAGCCTAGAAACTCATCATCTGAGGCAGGGAATGTGGTGGTGACCTTCTCTCCAATCTGTCTGACAGATTTCCAGGAAACATAAAGCCTAAGGACTGCTCCATGCATGGGGGGAATCAGAACTGCTCTGTGCATGGTGGGTGGCAGTGGTCAACTGTGCGCTTCAAAAGGCACCCTCAGAATGAGAACAGCATGAGGCATTTATCTGCAAGGCAAAGTGGGGAGAGCAGCCTTCCTTCCACTGCCTTGTGTCAGTTTGCAAAAGAATGTGGTGACAGCACTGGTCCTTACTTTAAAATATTTTGAGTGTGAGATGTGATAAATATGAACCTCTAAGGAGAGAAATAAAGCAAATGTTCTAAGAATCATCCAAGATGAGTGTGATTTGTGTTTCAGCAACCAGTTCTGTGGAATTTGTCCTTATTTGTGAAAGAATACTATCTAAATAGAAATAGAAAGAAGTAATATAAATAAATATAAATATAAATTAAATATCCCACTTTCGTGTCACACTTTGCTGCAACAACCGACCAGTGCTGCACCTGGCACTACAAGAGCCATGGTCTTTCCCAGGGACCTTCACTTGCAGTAAGGTGGGAAAAGAGAGGGATTATTTCAGCAGTCTTGAGTAAGGGAATGAATTTTGCCTCAATGCCTTTTCCCCAAAAGTCAGCAGTTAAGGGGAATTTTCTTCTGCAGAGCCACTGCACACAGGAAGGGCACGGACTAGGGACCAGATTGTGAGGTGGAAAAAGAAAAACCAGGGATCAGCAGTTTCAGGATGCAGCAACCCTTCGTCATGCAATGATGGAGAGGACAGTGGACACATGCCTGTATATCCCATGCCATCCCACTGATGCTGGTTTTGTAGGGATCAGGACTGTGAATTTAGAAAGTGATGAATCTTAATAATGCCTAGTCCAGGGGAGGCTGAATGAGTTTTGTAGTTGAGTGGTTTTAGCTGAGCTCTTCCTGGAGGAAGAGAAGTGCAAATTGACCTATGCTTTCATTAGGAGTTTGTCTTCCACATGAGTCTCTGAGATGATGGAGAGGACAAAGAGTAAGTGGAAGAACTGATATTATTAGTGACCCCTGAAAGCATCTTTAAAACAGCTTTCAGATTAATTCTCCAGATTTTCTTGGCAGAGAATAGGGCTGCCTTCCATTCCTTGTCCATCTGGGCAGATTTAAGACAGACCATGAAGAAACTACAGGACCAGCAGGGCTTTCCATTTGTGGGTTATATCCAAGCATGCAGCTTTCTACTGTTTCCCCTTGTGTTTGGGTCTTCATGGAAAGAAAATGCAGACAAGTACTCTCCATGCAGGTTTCCAACTGAACAAGACCCCACAAGAAATGTGTAGAAAGTATTTCATATACAGTCTACACATTACCAGAATCAGCACCACCCATCCCTCTTGTGAAAGCAGTTGTCATCATCTCTCTGTCACTCCCTGCTGGTCCTAATCATTGCATTCCCCTTCATTCACTGCTTTCTTACTCCATTATTATCTCTGCTTTTTTCCTCTTCCCCATCTCGTTTCACCTCCTGCTCCACCCTGCTCCTTCCCTTGCTTCCCTCAGTCTTTAATGGGTGAAAAATCCTAATGGATGCAGGCAGGAGAAACTGGCAGAGGATAACTGGATGCACAGACAACTTCAGACTCTTCCAGTGCCCCTGTCAGCAAGCAGCAGGGGCTGCATCACATGGCAGAGTAGAAAAATCATGCTGTACCAATGAATCCAGCCCAAGGCTGCCAAGGCTGAAGTGAAGAGCTTTAAAACACCCACACTATCAAAAGTGAGTCCCACCGACTGATTTAGAAAGGCAAAAGGCTCTCAGGCTTGACAAATAAAAATGTAAAGTGACATCTGTGAGAAATGACAAGGCTGAGTACAGTGTTTGAAACTTCCCCAGGCTTGTCCTGCTCCTGGTACTCCTGTGTGTGTGCTACGTCCTTGAAAACTGCAAGGCCCTTGTGAAGCAGGAGACACAGGGTAGAATGAACATTTGTATGGTGTGTGACTCAGAAACAAAACTGTCCTTGCCATTAAAGCCCAGGAAAGCATCCTAAATCCCTTTGACTTAAGTATCTCGGGATAGCCAGTGTATGCTCAGTTACTGATCCATGGCTGCTGACCGCAGGCTCTGGGCTGTTTCCTGCATCCAGCCTGCTCAGTGCTGGAATAGAAAACATGGTAAAAGCATGACAACTTTCCATTGAGAGACTTCACATCTCACTGAGAGGCCCACTTACATTTTTAACCCTACTGACTGCTTACGTATTTGCTCTAATAGTGTTCGCAAGCAAACCTGGGAAGCTCGGGGGCTGAGAGTGCTCCTGGTTTCATGTGGATTGCTGGCACTTTGAGTAGACATTTACCAGCAGCTGGGAGCTCCGAGATACAGCATCTATTCTTTCCTTTCACATTTGCCTACAGAGCTGTAAATGTCAAAGCCTTTCAAGTGCCCCTCAAACAAAACGAGTTAGTAAATCAGCAAATGTGGCACTCCACACGCTCATGTGGTGCATGTTAAGCTACTGTACTTCATTCACTTCTTTATCCGATGGCTCCGTGAGAAACAGAGCTCGCTGAGGCGCCAAGATGCCTTAGTAATTTTGTTTGTTTTTTCGCATGGCTACTGTTCTTGTTTTGTTTTTTTTCTAAAAGCTGCGTCAGATGTGCTTAGCATTCAACTCGATACATTGGATGAAAAGGCCATTTTCTCTTCACTGATGAAATATAATTGAACCCACTTATAATGAACTCACATACCAAAGAATGAAACTCCATTTGTGTGACGGGGGCTCTTTTCCGAACCCCACAATTCCCAGTCCCCTGAGGGAATGTTTTGTGTGCGTTTCCACCAGTTTCACTGAGATCACAGTTTGGCACATCGGCTTTTTGCTTTGTTCTTTATTGTCCCTATACCAGAGAGAAGCAAGTTTGTAAAAAGAAAAGAGCGGGAGCGGTTTAATTAGCGATTTATTTGAAAACCATCCCTTTAGCACACAGTTTTTCCCAGTCTTCTGTTTTAGAATTCCATTTCACTTTGACTCGTGGTTTCCCGTGTGTCTTCTTCACCTTCAACCTGTTTTAAGCCATCTCCTGCAAATTCTGCAGGAAGCTGCCAGTTTTGGCACAGCCCTGCAATCTGTTCCCTTGAAAGACGTTAAGGGCCTTGTTAAGGAGCGGTGCAGCACAGGGCAAACACTTGTATTGTGTCTTCGGGGCTCCCACAGAGATAAAACTCTCCCTTTGGTTCAAACATGGGAAGATGTCCCCAATCTCCTTTACGTGCAAAAGTCGTGGATAAGCAGAGTGCTCAGTCAAAAATTCTCTGCCTGGCCTCATGAATGTATCTGGAGAATGTCAGAGCTGCTGGCTGAAGATAAGGAAGAAGACTCAGCCCCAGACAGGGAAAATGTGGAAGGAAGGGTGGGCTACACTGTCTATACATGCTGGATTTTAGGAAAAATAAATTTATCATGCACTTATTCAAATCTGACTGCCTCACACAAAACATCTCTGTTCCTCTGAGCTCTGCCCCAGGGGAGCTGGTGTGTGAGAAAATCAAACCAGCTGAAGGAAGCTGGGGTTTTAAGAGGAGTGATGTGTTTTTTCTAAGGTGACATTAACCTGGGAAATTTAGGAACTTGTAAAAAATATCACTGAAGTTTGACTACACTGCCACTGCATGCTGCCATCCCAAGTGGCTGACAATCCCAGGTGACCTAGGAGTGGGTTGCTCACCATTAGAGCCCCGTGGTAAAGCAGAGCCACAGGACTTTATCATGGAATCATTTTGGGAGAGATCCTGATATGTGACTGTTGTCTGCCTTTGGTCTTGCACAGCAACAAATTTGTTTGGCTTCATGCAATGTCCTTAAAATTGACATCATCATCATCATCATCATCATCATCATCATCATCATCATCATCATCATCATCATCATCATCATCATCA
>JAWWEU010000011.1:4488400-4548989 GCA_035583155.1 Acropternis orthonyx | reverse complement strand
AATTGACATCATCATCATCATCATCATCATCATCATCATCATCATCATCATCATCATCATCATCATCATCATCATCAGGTGTATTTGTTGGGGCCTCAGGTGAACATAATAACCCTGAACAGCCTCACCTGGAACCTCACCCCCACCCTGACCTGGGCCCTATTTAGGCTCAGCCCAGGACCTTTTTTCCTTTCTGGGCTGTGCTGCTGTCTCTGTTGCTTGGGCTGGTGCTGTAAGTAGCTCTGAGAAAGGATATCAACTTTTTGAGCTCTTCTTGAATGGAAAGTAATGCAATGACTTCTGGCTCGTGTGGCACCTTTTTCCTGCTCTGAGAGGGTCATTCTGCCACAGGCACAATATCTGAATGCATTTCTGTAGCTGCCACTCTGCTTTCACTGAAAAGCAGCACTTTTCACCACCTATTTTGGTTTTTTTTTCTGTTATACAAATTATTGTTAGCAAATACTTCTCTTGTAGACATGGACTTTAATTTCTGGAGTGAACAAACACTTCTGCTTAATGGGAAAATCATCATTTTACCAACAGAAGCAGATGTCCATATGAGTGCACCCTGGCTGCTCATTAACCCTGTACTGTGGGTCTGGTTGGTGACAAACCACATCTGTCACAGTGAACAAGTGGCAGTACTCCTGTTAAAGCACCGTGGCTGAGGAGGGCTGTTGTTAGTGTACCTATGCCAACCTGAGAATGAAATGGAGATGGAGACAAAGGCTGGGAAGGTGTCTGGGAACTCCCCACCCTGCCTATAGTCTGGAAAGTGGATGGTTGCTGGATCCTCTTTTTCCAACACCTGGGACTACAGAGGTGGCAGTACGAGGTAAGACCTGCAAGACTTCTGTCTTGTTTTCCTTTAGCTCCTTGGCTTTTCTGAAGTATCAATTTATTGGTTCTGTCTCTATTTGACCTCTCATCACATTGGGTTTCAGATCAGGTTGAGGCAGGTCATATCCCTCACTCCTGTATTCCTTGGAGTTTGCTGAGAGGCTGAACTAGGTGAGCTAATACCCAGGGGAATTTGTTCTGCTCAGTGAATTATTACTAATGCCCATGGAAGGAACCTTTTGGAGGTCCTGCTGAGGTGATACCAATGCAAATGGTGTATAAAATATATGAGGAAGATAGTGACAATGCTTAGCACTAGGCTGTTATCTGGGAGCAATATCCAGTGAGGTTTGTGCCCAGGAGCTTTGCGATTTCAATGTTTTACTGCAGTTAAGTAGAGCTCTAGTGGGAATTCTGACACACCTAGTCTGGCTTCTGGTAAGGCTGGGCTTTCTTAAATCAGCACTGAAGATATCAGCTGCTGATGCAATCAGCATAGAATTAGAGTGTGAGAGTGAATAAATATTGCTCATCTGTTAAGATGAATTAGTTGGTGTCCTGAAGCCACTGGAGCTGCAGACAGGCTTCCCTGCTGATGTGCAGCCCCCTGACACCTCGACAGGAGCTGGTGACTGGAGTGGCAACTCTCATTTGAGTTTCAAAGAAAACTGCACAGCACTTCAAACTGAGTGCTGTGAGCAGGACAGAGGCTGTTGGTTATTGCTGTGCTGAAGCTAATCCAGTCCTAAGGAGGATAAAGGGTTGCTTAGCAATACTTTAGCAGTGACTAACAATGCTACACCAGGCTTTTACTGTTGACTAAGTCTTTAATAGTGGCTCAGTGGGTTTTTTAGTGGAATGTCTTTACTATTTTTGTGATGGTCTCCCCTCTTGAGAAACTGTCAAACTCATCATGTGTAATGAACAGGCAGCAGTCAGCAAGCATTTGATTGCTGATCATGTGTTGATTTTTTGGCCTGACCTCATTGAGATTCCTTATCTCTGTCTTCTCTTTCCCTAAGAGTTCTTAAATTAGCTACAGAGATTAGATTATTTAAGTGCTTTTCATATAAATGCTTCCTAGTCTGTTTTTCCTATGACACCCCTTGTCAGTGTGGAACCTCATTTTTGGCCTTAAAGAAGAGAGCTAACTAGAGAAGAGATTGAAATAGTCCAGAGTTGCATCTTGTGGAAAACTTTATTGTGGTGTTCTGTAAAGATTTTTAGCATGGCAAAATGTATATTGTTCTACTTTATATTCCTTAGTAGCATAAATATTAAGACAAGTTGCCTTCTTGATGGCATGAGGCTGCTGTGGACTGTGCAGTATATTAATATAATTAAAATATATATTGAGAGCCAAGTGTGCTATTCTTGGTTTTAGGGATTCAGCTGAACAATATGAGCACACACCAAATAAACTCATCTTCCCTTTTTCTGCTGAGGTATCTGAGTCATGGCTGTCACTAGAAAATGTATGGTAGCATTTTGAGGAAAGGAAAATGCATTAAAGCTGAGGACAGCATCTGGATCCTTTAAGCATTCCCCTTGGCTGTATCTACACTTCGGAGCTGATGCTATCAGGGGAACCAGTAACACCACAGTAATCCCCAGCAAAACACAGCTCACATTTTAGCTGTGTCCAGAGACTACTGTGCAAGCAAGTGCTGCTGTGGGACTTCACTGTGCTGTGCAATGAGCCCACCAGCCAGACCCCTCAGCTCCCTGCATGAGAGCCAGAGCCTTTCCAGCTGGGAGCAGGGATCCTGTTTAATCAGTGGTGTGTGCAATGAAGGGCTGCTGGCAGTGTGGTGGGTTCCCAAATGCTTGCAGCCAGTGTTCACACAGCAACCAAATACGAGTTTTCACCTTGGAAACACCACAGAGAGCAGCACTGTGGCAGGGCTGCCTGGGGCTTTAGCAAACCCACCAGGTGGGAGACAACAGCCCTACAGAGGGTGTAACTTATATCTCTGCAACTTTGCATGCATTCCACTGTTATACCCCAACTCATGGTAATCAATACTACATCTTTGGTCTTGTGAACATCAGTACCATTTCCAAGATTCTGGAGTCCTGCAGTCCCAATTTATGCAAACTGGGAATGGAGAGAAACTGAATGCATTACTAGGAGCTCCTGCTGCTTGCTCTGTGCTGAGAACTCTTTTCAATTGCCACAGGAATTTATGTATCTGTCATTATTCAGCTGGGATCCTGAATTTCTTTCAGCACTAATAATTCCACTAACTGCTTAAATTTTAGCACACTTAGGAAAAGTATGGAACTGAATGTTTAGGAGCTGAACTGGTAGCCTGAATCACAGTCACCTTGGTCTGAGGTGTGGGGCACAGCCTGGTGTGGCTTTGTGGGACCCCCACAGAGGGCACCCCAAGTGAGTGCTTCTGCTGTGATGTGGTGAGCTGTGGTGCTGGGTCAGCCATGGAAATGATGCTCCTGGTGTACCCAGGGCTGTGTACCCAGCTGCCCTGTCATCCGTTTGTCATCAGGCTGAATCACCCAGGGAAGGTTTGGTGGTTAAACACTGCGGAGCACAAAGTCACCTCTGCTCTTTGATGTTTCTAGAGGGGAGACAAAGAAAGAACTTTCTCTTCTGAATTTTTCCTAAAGTCATAGTGCAGCTGTAACCTCAACAGCACTGGTGTGGAAAGGGAGAATGGGAATGAATGTCAAGTTAATGTTTTAGCTGTTCCCAGCTCTATTATGAGTATTACTCCAAAATCAAAATCCAAGCCCCTTTGAATTTATCAGAAATAACTTGAAATCTGAACGTTGACTGCTAAAACCATGACTAAACCACAAAAGTGACTTGGGTAAATGTCATCTTTGATCCTTTTATCACTACTGTCAGTTAAAGCCTCAAGCATAGCAAAGAATTAGTGGTGACATTTCTAGCGAGCTGTTAGTATCTGAGTCTCCCCAAGAATCCTTCAGGCTTTTTAAAATTGGAGAGGTCTCTTCCAGTTCAGATTTAAGCAAGAGGATCACTTTACCACTAACTCATGCACTGAGCTCACATCATTAAGTAACAGTGATATTAGCACAGACATTTCACTTGTGTTTTATTGCTGGTATTTTTATAAGGTATTTATCTGACTATCTGTGGGAATCCTTCTGCATGTCTGCTTTTAGATAGTCTCATGAAATCAGTGTTTTGGTGCTTTCTTGGTATGTGTAGACTAATAAAATCAGTATATTCATCTTTCCTGCTCACTTTTTCCAAGCCTGTCTTTCTCAATGGTCTTCAGTGAGTACAAATGTCTGACACTGGAGGTTTACATGAGGCTTTTCTCATACTCTGCTGTAGCTGACTGTGATCAGTCAGTAATATTTATTACCTGAATGTAAGGCTTAGCAGCTGTGAAAGGAAGGGAAAGCCACACAATAACAATGTGTGAGACTTAGCACATTCCCTGCAAATATAAACTTCCACTTGGGAAGAAGGATGACGATTCCTAATAAAAGCAAATTTGGGATAGGTTTCTGGTATGAGCCTCCTGTGATAATTTGGGAAGCCTCCCTTGGCAGAGCTCAATAACAAGGGTGTGTGCAGCCATGGGAAGTTCAAACTTCGTTTGGGTTCTGGGGTTTGTTTTTCTGCTGTTTGTGCCCTCACTAGAAATGTAAAGAGAGGAGAAACATCTGCACAGGGTAACAAAAAGCATCACTAAACTCTGGGGGACTTGTCTGGGTTGGGTAACCAAAGTGTTGGAGACTGTCTGAGGTTTAGGTAAGGGTGCCAGGCATTGCCTGATGTGTCCAGTTGACTTTCACTGGCAAAAGGGTTGAGAGGCTGATTTTTAAAATAAAAAGGTATTTTTATACACCCAAGTATTTAGGAAAGGCAGGAAAATATGTGTGGGGTGATCTTTTCAAGAGAAGGGGGTAGGTGAGGAAGAGACAGGAATTCTCTCATAACAGAGCATTCATTTTTTATGGGGATCTCCTGCCTACACAGAGGAACACACTTCACAACAGAGGACTAGACATGCAGGGAGGGATTTTTAATCCCACAAAGGTAGGAAAATGTGCTTGAGGTATGACTTATTTGTCTAGGTCTCTATTTCATGTCCTAGCCAAGCTGTGTTTGTGTTGGAGCCAGTCCACTGGCTGTGCATGTGTCACACACCTCTGCCCTGTGGCTCGGGGCGTGGGCAGGGCAGGGGCCCACTGAAAGCATGAGGCTGAGTGGTTTGGATGGTTCAGTGAGCTGAATCATCTTGCCAAGGGGTCAGACAGGCAAGGGGCAAGGAAATTGGTAGGAATCTTTACCTGTGACAGACACTACCTGTTTGGGTGACACTGGGCTGTTACTGTGACTCACGCACCTCATGACACCCTTGGACACCAGCGCTGGGGTGAGAACAGAGGGGAAAGGCTCAGACATCAAATTGCAGTTTCTGATTCAGACCAAGAGACTGCGTGTGGTCTCAAAACCAGCAGGTCTGTTGGGACGTCACTGCGTGGCACCTGTTTATTCTGTCATGTAAGTCCTGCCCATCTCTGTGCATGCTTTGGCTGTATTTGGTATTTTCTTAGTCCATTGTGCAACTGTTTGGGTATCTTTACCAGTCAGTGAAGTAATGCAGGTTAAAACTGTGCCACTTTCTTCCATCCATGTTCTGAGAATCTTTTTCCTGAGGATTTTCTCAGACTGGGGCAGAAATCATTGAAATGGCTTTGCAGTGGAGAGCCCATTCTGTGTAGTTTTGTTCCAGTTGTAAAGGGGAGCTAAGACTCATCTGCTGAAGTTAACTATGAGTTCAACCAAGGCAGATATTCCAGCCTGCGGAATCTTCCTAGAGCTTCCCAAGATCATTTCCCCCATGTCCTCAGTCAGCTGGAAGGTGGATGCCTTCAGGGGTCAGCACATCCAAATTGTGGGTAGGAATGGGATTGCTGAGGGTTTATTCAGCCTGGTGAGTCACTGGGCTGTGTGTGGGACAGATTTATTGGTTGAGTTCCACAGGGTAAAACCCCAATCCAGACAGGGCAGACCAACAGTAAGGTAATAGCTGATGCTGGTATTGTGGAAAAACTGTGTCTCCATTTTCGAAGCAATCCTCTGAAGATCTATTTAAGCCCTCTGAGCTGGACATTGAGGTAGTCCTCCCACATAAGAGCTAATTTTACTTCCAGTTTGTGTTTCTGCTTGCTACCAGGCATCTTGTGATAACAGCAGTGCCACAGTTTGAGGTGGAAACTTCTCACCTTGCACCTTTCTTGTGCTGGACAAGATTTCAGTAGGATTGAGCTAAATCTCATAACTGGTAACTTGCAGGAAAAATTAATTGTTAAACCAGCTTTGCAATTAGGTTGTTTGTGGAGGAGGTGTGTGTTTTTCTCCTCAAAGGCTACTCACACAATAGAGAAGTTACTGTAACTGAGTTTTCAGATGTGCATAAAAATGCCAGTGTTTTGAAATTGTTTTCTTTCTGAGGGTGTACGTGTACCTTGTTTCAAAGGAACTGCATGAGAATTGGCTTCATTGGATTCTTATTCATCAGCTGTTGCCTTCAAAGGAAGGGCTTCTTGTTATAAGAAAATATAACCATTAACTAATGCCTTTACTTTTCTTTGATCTTTGCCAGCAAAATTTCTTTCTTGAATTCCTTCTGTAGTGTTTCTTTCACACACAGTTTGTGGCATGCACACTTACTTGTTCTCGGATTAGTTCCCAATCAATTATCAGAGCCAGTTTTGAAAATTTCTGTCCAATATGATAAAAAGGCAATTTCTGTAGAGCTGTAAAATCAGGCAGACACTATCTCCTTTCATGTGGTTTGACTTCAACCTAAACTGCCCTGAAGGCAAGAGATGAGGAGATGAACTGCTCCCTAGTTCTGAGGGGTACTTGCAGTCAAGTCGGATGTCAGCACACAAAGCAGGAAGCACTTTGTCAATAATAAATCAGGTGTCCTGAGGAGGAAAAGGTTGACAGAGGCCTCAGTGGTATTTTTTTCTCTGTTATTAGTACCTGCACAGTAGAATTAATGTCTGAAGTGATGTTTTCTGAGATGAGACAAATGCAAAAGCTTGAAGCTGGATGGAAGTGCCAGGGTGTGCTCGGTGGCCAGACGGGCAGTGTGGGGTGGTGCTGGAACATCTGCCCATCATCTCGGCACCACCAGACATGCTCTTAGCCTGGGCTGGGGAATGTGAACTCCTATAACCTCCCTGTACACAGAGGAACACAATTGCGCTTTGCATGCTTGAAAATATTTCCCTTTACTGCTGGTTTGTTGAGCCCCCATTTCCAAGCCTTTGGTAAAATACCTAAGAAGCACTGCATGTTTGGTGGCCACAGCTTCCTTAGTGCTTTTCCTGTGTAAGGATTATTTGGCTTTGCTTATTTATGCGGCGTGTTATCAAAATCAGACCCCTCCATCTGTATGAAGAGCAAGTAGTCTCAGGTCAGTGTTCTGCACTGGACATGTGTTGTGGCAATTTGATCCAGCCCTTTCCTTCACAAACCTTCACACTATTCACTCTTTGTGGTCTGCCATTTACAGCCATACAGTGGCTGGGATCTTTCAGAAGCCTGTTCCATCTCTCTTGCTCTAACCAGAGCAAGAGTTGCCAGCACTCCATTTTTGCTTTCCTGGTTGCTACCAACAGTGAAGCTGCACAGGGAACTGCAGCAGTGGGGTATCCCCAAAGAGAGTCTAAAGTAAACACCACCCAGAGACACCAGGGAATCCTGTGAGAAGCTGGGATGCTGGTGCTAATGATTTCCTGCTGACATGACACATGGGACTGTATTGCCTAGAATGGCATATTTAGTGCTGAAGTTACTTATTCAACAACCAAAATTACCTGTGTCTCAGTGCTGTAGTGCTAGTGAGATCCTGATTTGCCCTGCAAAGGAAGCATCAGGTTTTTGAAGAGCTGGAAGAGGGTGGCAGACTAGTAACAGCATCTGGAGCTGCTGTAGCAGGGTCTTATGTGGCATCTTCATTAGAGTCCTGGTGGTATTAATTACTCAGAAAACTCACTTGTGGCAATGACAGTTCAGTAAGGAAGAGTGCTGACCTGAAATAGAAGTTCTAATACTTGCAGAGAAAGCAGCTTCTGTATGCTTGCTGCCCACAAGAGCAGAACTGCTGACTCAAAACCCAAGGGACTGCAGGGGTGGTGGGGCAGGAGTGTGCTGATTACCTGCCATAAAGCCCTCTGCTCAGCTCTGCACACCATCACCTGCTGTGATCTTGCCTGAGTAATGATTATGGATTTAGGCTGTAACTCTGCTCTCTGTGCAGATGGACACCTGCACTGACTGCAGTCAGAGAGGAGGACCCACACTCAGGGGTGGCTTTTCTTTGCTGAAATGCCTCACAAATTCTGCCTTTCTATTTTGGTGGAAATGTCTCTCAGCATCTCTAAGATTTATCCAGTGAGTATGACACCTCAAGACTGTGGTTAACCAAGACCACTAAAAGCAGCACTACTGTTTTCAAAATCTAAGCAACATTAATGTTTCTATAAATACCATATAGCATTTCCACACAATTTAGAAACTGTGGTTGAATTATGGAAAGTGAAATTGTAACACAGGCTTATGTACGTCATTAGCTATCAGGGCTTCCAGACTTCCCCTGTCTGGACGAGATAGTATCTTGGCTTGAACCACAGTTATTGTCCCTCTGGGCAAAAGACCTCAGGAGGTGAGGTTGGCTGAAGCTGCAAGGAACTTTCCTTTCCATTCCTTGTTAGGAGCCAGTGGATGGAAAATGTAAGCAGTGGGATAATGGACTGAAGGATGATGCTGACCCTGAGCCATAAGTTGAAGAGGGGAGGGGTGGAGTTGGGGAAAGGACAGTAATGGTTATGTGGGAGGTGGTGAGCTGTTTCACAGGAGATAAGTCAGTCAGGAATCACCAACAACCAGGAAAGATGTTTGGAGTAATGCTGTGAGCTGCAGGAGTCAGGGATGCAAGTCCATGATCTCATACCTGGAAGGTCAGTGCTCAAATCTGTAGAAGCACAAGAGGTGGGTCAGTGAGCTGGGACTCTAATTGAATGCAAGTGCGAGCCTGACACAGAGATAAAGGTTTTATTCCAAAGAGTAATGCAACAACCCAAATCCTTGTACTTTGCTACTCTGAATTAAGGTGTTTTCTGCTGTATAAATGCAAGCCTGTGTCTGAGCAGGCAATGGAAAGAATATAGCTTCATTGTTCAGGTGATGTACTGGCATCCCCAAGTTAAAACTATGATTTTCCAGGACAGTTGTATTTCAGGTTCCATCCAACTTGCAATGAATCCTGATTATCATCATACTCGTCATAGCACTGGTGTCAGGCTGAGCTCAACAGCATCACCTGTGTGTCTGCTGCTAGGTATGTGCTGAAATGTTTTGTGGAGTCAGGCCTTTATGTCTTTATTTTTAGGTTAAACATCTCATTTTAGCTAAGTGTCTTACCATTGCCTTATGCTTCTACCCTTGCGTATATGTACAATATAAGTTTGATGCTTAGTACAGTGGATACCACCTATAGTCAAATTTAACTGCAGTGAAATTAAGGCAATAGCAAAATAAACTTTTCTGGGTTTTGGTGATTAGAACCCTTTACATGAAGGTGAGACAAAGACCCTGTGTGCAGCCTCTTACTTCCAAATAATGGGAGAGGGTTAATCTGTTTTTGCATCAAATTCCAACTGGAAGAACCTGCAGAGAGGCTTTGCTGTGGAAGGCATGCTGGAGGCAGATACCAGAGCCTGTCTCTAGAGCTTGTATCAGCTATGACCACTTCAGTTTGAAAGTTTTCTCCTTGCCAAGGGCAGATGCTTTAAATTTATGCTCTGTACAGAGATCCCTGCAGTCAGTGCTGCCCTGTGCAGGTGTTAATACTGCCATTAGTCTGGGAGGTTTCCTTCGTTGCCCAGCAATGCCGTATCTTTCTGACGCAACCATTACATTAACAGCTTCCTCCAGGAGCACTGGAGGTTAACAGGATGTCAGCCCATAAAACAAATTTTCTTAATGTCAGTGCAGAGCCTTTGTTGTCCTTATTAGTCACAGTGCCAAAACAGAAAGGTGTTTCTGTCACAGGGGATCCCATGCCCAAACTGGTTATCTGGTCAACACCTTTCCACTGATTCCCCTGGCTTTGGGGTCAGCCCTTGAGCGTGGAACAGTTTGACCTTCCTGATGAATGCAGAAATCATATTTGGAAAAGATCTGTGTAGAGCTGATTCAGTGTTGGGTGGTTTTTCCTTGTGTTTATGGTTATTGAGCCATTTAGTACTGGTAATTATTAAATAGGGTCACCTGGAAAGACATAAGCACTCCAGCTCTTGCCAACAAACCACTTAAGCACCTGCTTAGAGATAAGCACACATATTAAGGTAAATGGAGTTGCATCTAGGCTTGGTGGTGAGCAGATGTTTACAGTTTCTGGATTAGGACAAACTCCTTGCTTGAAATCATCATCTTTCACCCTTAATGAGCAGAAATTAGATTCCAGTATGACAAATAATTTTTGTTAAACAAAAAATTTAAAACTGTCCCCTTGCTGAACTGGCTGGAAGAAGGTAAACATAAGGCTTAAACTTCCCCATGCAAGTCCTTAGAGCAATGCCATTTGTCAGGAAGAGACAAGAGCAGTTGGATGTAGAGCAGCTATTGGAGGTGTACTTCAAAAATCTTTGCTGGAGCTTATAATATCCATGTTTGGGATTACAGACCTGCTTTGGATGTCACAAATCAATTTTTGGAGAGACAACATCTCACACTGAAGTGTGCCTGACCTTATCCTGCCAGGAATACTGCGGGAGTGTGCAAAAGCTGAGATGAAGAGAGCTCCTGGGTTGGTGTATGTCCTGAAAGAGGAAGGTAAATGGTAAGAAACACCCTGAACTCCTCCCTTGAAGGACCACTGCTGTGCTGGAGTGTGTCAGCATCCGGACAGAGGAAAACATTTTTCCAGAGAAGTCCAGCACAAACGAAAATTCTCAGTAGGGCCAGGAGGAAACTTCATAACCCTCGCCCTTTGCTTGGTGATTGTTTCATAAGGTGGACTGTCCCCAGCTGGGCATGGGCAGTGTGTGCTGGTGTGTTCCCCATGAGCAAAATAGGTGCGAAGAGAAGGGAAATAAATTATCAGATCTTGGATGTGAGTTTTTTAAAATTAAAGATGGATAAGCTGTCTTTTTGGGAACAAGGCAGAGGAGGGAAGGGAAGGCAGGGAAGGACTGGCCTTCTGGTGGGTTGAGCAGCATTGGGCTTTAAACCAACTCCTTAAAATCCTGATTAGTGCTGTGCCCACGGTGATGGAGGAAAGGGCCTGCCCTGCTCCCACATGCAGATGAGGATTTTCAGAGCTAGAGCTGAAACATTTGGCAAGTGAGTGCATGAAGCTGAAGGTTACCTGTAGGCAGCTGTTGCTCAGCCTGTGGGTATTTATATGGCTATTTAATTGCATGTTGCTCAGTTTAAATGAGTGAGACTTACATGAATAACCACAGCAATGCAAGTGCTGTTGCCTCTGAGATAACCTTATTTGAGAAACAAATTTTTAACTAATAATACTGCAGGCCCTGTGCAGTTTTAAAAGTCTGTACTTATCTCTGATAGGAAAGTAATGGTCTAGTTCTTAAATATAAACCCAAAAATGTTTGAAGGACATTCCCCCCCTGCCCCCCATTTTTCTATTCTTTTCCCAGGTTGCAAAAATAACATCTAATAATGAAATGAAAACAAGCTGAATAGTTACATTCAGTGGAGGAGGGAAGAGGTAGTTGCAGACAGCTGGAGCATGTCTGGGCCAGTGTCTCGGTTCTTTTCTTTCTGCTAGTTCAGTGCCACTCCAAGAATGCAGACAATGCTGGCTATGACTGTTTCATATTTGATTTCCACACTTAAATCTGTGCTTGTTAAACGAAACCCCATTGTCAGGCTGGCACACATCCATGCTGCCTCCTTGGGTCCTGCTTCAGAGCTTGCTGTCTGGGCTTGGAGGGTCCTGCTCATATCCCTTCAGTGAGGATCAGGTATGCAAAGAGCATTTTGCTGGTTTTGTGCTGCTTGTGGCATTGCAGTGAAAGCTTTTGGACTCTTCTTGCAGCTGCATCGATGAATAACCCTCATAAATCTTGGTTTGAGGGCAGACAGAGTGGTGCAGGGAAAGGATGGGGGTTTGGAACTGCCTCAGGAGTGGTGGATCAATGGGGCACTTGGCTGGAGTGGGTCTCTGGGCAAGGTATTGGCAGTGCCACCGGGGGGAGAAAACACCCGGACAAGCAGGGTCTGATCCTGCTGAGGACTGGTACCCTGCCCTGCTCAGGGAGAGGGTGCAGCTGGGGATGCTTTGGGTCCTGGTGAGATCCCTGGGATGCTCTGCTGGGACAGGACCATCAGGTTCAGTGGTTGCAGAGCTTTGCTGACTGTGGGCAGGAGAAATGTTTTGTGTTGGGAGCCAAGCAAGAGACTGTAACTAACAAAGTATCCTGTAAAGTACCAAGGAGGGCATGAAAATTATTAATCTTAGTAACAAACTTAGGGGATTATGAAATGCAAGAGCTGTCCAGTCCTTTAGACTGCAGACCCTTCTGACCTTTCTCCCTCCATAAGATGGTTCCCTGGTCCAAAACATGCCTGTACAGCCCTTGTGCAGTGTGATTTATCAGCCCCTAAATGCCAGTGATGCCACTGTAGGCAGAGCTCTGCCCAAAGCAGTTTGCAGCCCTCTGCAGCATGAGAGGGAGAGAGGATAGGATGTGGCACCATGGGGTGTGATGCTGGAGCAGGAGGAAACACTGGCAGTGTTTTGATTCTTCAGGTGTCCCAGAGGAGCCCACTACTGGGCTGTTGTCATGGAAACACCATTATTTTTGGGGATTCAAGGCTGACTCCAAACAAAGGTTAAAGGGAAGAAAAGCTGCCAGAGACAGCAGGCACAGAAGGTGAGATTTCCCTCAGCACAGCCAAAGTTGTGAATGTCTGAACCAACAGTGAGTCCTCCAAGGTGTGTGGACTTGGAGGAACTTTGGGTCTGGAAAGTGATGCTATGCCTCATGCAAGAGCTGCTTGGGACTGTGCTGCTGGGGCTCTGACTCCTGTTTTTCCTCCTGCCCTCACCTCTCATCCTGCTGCACTGTTGAGGTGCTCCTGCCTGGAGCAGAGATAACACATGCTGAATGGTGGTTATTTTTCACACTTCTCTTTGCTGTTGAGGTCTATGTTGAGATCAGATCTGTGTCTATATCGTATCTAGGTCTGTGCAGGTTTTGACAGCTCTGTGTGTTAATGGCAGAGTAACATTCACAGCCATAACAAAGAGCAGAGAGGCAAATCTTAGCGTTCTGCTTTCTGTAATGTCAAGAGCAAACTGTGTAATTTCCATAAAATTTGGCCCAGCCCTTTAAATTCAGAGGCCCTGTGGAAAAGGTGTGTCCCTTTGGCTAAAACAGCATTGGGATGTGATGGGTATGAAGGGCTGAATTACTGGCTGATGAAGTGATCTAATGTAGTGAACCACACAGCTTCAGGGGCTCTACAGACACCCACGTGAGTGCATTCAGGGCCTGCCTGTCCTCGCCCAGCTGTGCCACCCTCCTGGCAATCCACCTTCCCACTTGGGACTGATGCTCATGTTTACATGTCCAAGTTGGAGCAGCTTCACAAAAGTCACCACAAAACCCAAAGCTGCCCAGGACACAGCCAGGCTGAAGCACAGTCCAGTATTTTCAGGGTGAGGGGCACCACTCATGGCCACAATGGGTCTTTGCAGAGGTTTGGGAAGTCAGGGGAAGGGGAATGGGACTGTAACCCAGGTAGAGGGTCCCGGTGATCCCAGCCAGGGAGCAGCAGCAGGATGGGCCAAGGAGAAGAGATGTGGTAGCA
Organism: Acropternis orthonyx; assembly: GCA_035583155.1. Taxonomy (NCBI): domain Eukaryota; kingdom Metazoa; phylum Chordata; class Aves; order Passeriformes; family Rhinocryptidae; genus Acropternis; species Acropternis orthonyx. The sequence goes on along the minus strand of JAWWEU010000011.1, from coordinate 4,535,284 downwards.
GCACAAAATTGCACTGAGGCACCCTTAATAATGTTCAGGATTTTGAAGGCAAAACTGGCCTCCAACTGAAATGGAGACAAAAGCTTTTTATCACTTGCATGACCTGCTGTGTGATTATTTTTTTCAAAAAAAAAAAAGCCTTTAAAACTAAAGAACTCAGTATTTTATTTCTTCATTTCCAGTTTGGATAATCCCCTTTTTAAAAAAAAATATATATTTAATCTCCTTTATTCTGTGTCCAAAAAAGGATGTGATGGTAAGGAAAATTAGTAGCTTGAATGTCATGAACTTACTAAAGAAAAATGCACTTTTTTTTAACAAGGAAGACCAAGTCATTGAAATCGTATTTTAATAAGAATACCAGAAGAATAAATTGGAACATGCCTACTTACACACCTTGTCATATAGTATATAAGTACAATGGGTGGCCTTTAAAATTTAAACTGCATAGTTTTATGCTAAAAAATTCCTCATTATAAAACAGAAAATGTGACAGAAAGTGGCAGAATGACAGTGCTGGAGGGACACTTACCGTACACCCTCAGTGAGCCCTGCACAGCATGTTTGACCCACTATATTAACAAGAAAAGTGCTTTCCTTTTTGAATGCATTGTCCAGGTTAACTCTGCTGCTCCCTTGCTGCCACCTGCATGTGACACTGTACAGACTCCCAGATTTGTCACCCTGCCTGGTGGCACCACCTTCCCCTGCCCCTCAGCAGGATTTCGGCCTGGCTGAGCTCAGCTCTGAGGTAGGTGGGTGAAAAGCTTTGCTGGAAGCTCAGCTGTCCTGGCTCTTGTGCCTCCGCCTTGTCCTGGCACATCCCTGCCCCAGAGCGGTTTGCTACAGAGCCAGCTCCATCCTTTGTGCCAGCTTGAGAGGCTTTTCCATGCTGGGGGAAGCCTTAGAAGAGCTTTTAGGAGTAATTTAAATTTCCTTTGATCCAAATATTCTGCAGGTAAAGAAGTAATGCTATTAGAGCAGGCAATAACTGGCTGCTGTGCTGGAGCCTCTCAGGGAGCAGAACAGGCTCTTCTCTACCAGGCTGGAATAATTGTTCCATGTTCCTCCCCTGTCCAGTACACAGAGAGGGGCTTAAAAGGGACTGGATTGTGCACAGTAAAGCCAGGACCACGGTCCTGCTGGTATGTACTCAAGGCCAGCTGGGAGGGTCCTGGAAGAAATGCTGAAATTCACCTTTTCTTGAGTCAGGCATGACATCACACCCTTGCGGTGCACAGCATGCCCACAGATGATGTTTAGTGTTGGTTGCCAAAAGGCCACTGAAAACTGCTCTGTGCATCTCCTGCATTTGCTGTTCTGTGCTCCTGAGTGTCCTGGCCCTGAGGTACCTCAGTAAAGACACGGCCATCCCCAACAGGACACCACCCACACCAGCTTTAACTGGGACTCTCATGCTGACAAATGGGGAGAGCAGGGAAGATATCCAGGATGCCACAAATGGGAGTGCCTGAAGGAAACTCCTGGCTCTGCAGAAGTTTAAGATTATTTAAATGTCTGCTTCATGCTGCTTTTATCACTGTGGACAAGGAGTGAGTTTTGTGTTAGTTACTCTTGCAAAGTGCTGCCAAAGACACAGCAGATAGTTGTGTTATTCAATCAGGTCCCAGTCAGGGCAGAGTATGTTTCATCCTTGTCCTTATTTAGGACTCAGTTTTGACTGGGGAGCATTATCTGTGACACACAGAGGCACATGTTCATTCATTTAAATACTGCAGCACTGGTTCTGTATTGTAGGGAAGAGTCTCTTTTTCCCAGTGTAAGCATCTTGGACCCACATGTATCTGTGCTCCTGGCTTCGGGCTGGTGAATGGGAAGAAGAGCTGAACTTGTGCTAAAGGCAAAGTCTGTGTCTGGGAACACAAAATAGCACCATCTGGGCTGTGATTTCTGGTGCAACAGAGACTGTATCAACACAGTTCCAGAACCTTGAGCAACAGTGTCCTGTGGTTTGATTTCCATTCTGGCATGCTAAAACCTAGTAAGACCCTGGGTTTTTTTGTGGCACTTTCCATTTTTTGTTTAGGGAATTTGAAAAATACTTGTCCTGAGGCTGAGCCTGAAGTTATGATCTTGGCATATCCATACCATTAAATTCCTGTTGATAAAAGCAGAAACATCTGGATCCATGAGTGGATGTTGGCTAAATCCACCAGAAAAAAAAAAAAGCCTTCAGGGGATCCTAGAAGGTTCTAGCCAGAATAAATAATACAGCAAAACAAAAGTGCTAGTAAGAATAATTGTAATACTGAAGCTGAATTATAAGATGATGGCCAAGCCCTTTTCACAATCTGCTTTTCCAGTGAAGAGACCTTCAATTTACACTTAACACACATGCGGCTGGTGGAACAAAGGAAAAGTTGACGGAGGATGAAAGCAGTGCAGAGATTGTTCAGCCTTGCTGGTTTAGCTCCAGGCACATCGTTTAAATGAGTAGATGATCAGTTTCCAGTTTGTTTTAAATTTTCTGGCAAGAAATTTTATGCTTTAACCCAAAGTTGGATGTGCTTAAAACTTTGTGTTTTCAGTTTAAGGATCTGCCATTTTGGTTTTATTTCTTAAGGCAAGGCTCTGGAAGTGCTCTTCAGGAGACACCTGAGTGCTGAGACTGGGGGAGAAGCCTGGTTATGTCACAGAGGGGGCCTTGTCCCTGTTCCCAGCTCCCTTGGGACCCTGGGACTGACCAGCAGTTACGGCTGTTCCCCCCATTTCTAGGGGACTGAGCCCTGCCTTTCTAAGCCACGGGCTATACCTGAGCTCCACAGCACCCAAAGCCAAGGGAAGGGGGCAGAACTGTTATCACACGTACACTTGCAGCTTCTTTGGCATCACCCTGTTGTACCAGCACCGGTTTAAAGCTAGTGGAAGGAGAAAGGTTTGTACTGCTTGCCTCTTGCACCTCCTTTAGGTGTTTTCAGGGTTAAAAGCTGCAGAACAGCCCATCCTCTGTCTGCCCAGCACCTCCTTCATGGGTCTTCTCCTTGCACCAGGTCCCCAAAGCTGCCATGAGCATCAGGTCATGCAGTGTGTCTTCTGCTGTGACAAGGTGAGTGACAATAAGTTGGATGACTGTTGTGAGTGGAAGTAAGTTGTATGTTGCTGAAAGTGCCACTTGCTCAGCAGCCTTTTCCCAGCCACTCCAGTCAGCATTTCTCATGGCCTGTACTTTGCCCATGCAGATCTGCCTGACCTTGAACATCACCATTCCCGATTCCTGGAAAGCCTTGGATGTTTGCCTGCTCTGTAATCTTCAGCCAGTGCCTCTTGGGGTGAGTTGCTTCATTGTGGAAGAAAACCCTCATCAGTTACTCCTTATCCCATCCTCCTCCTCCTTTGTTGCCCCTCTTCTTCCCTGTTGTCCATATCACAGTTGACCTGTGGGAGCCGATCTGTTGGCACCACTCCAGCAGGCTTTAGGTTGCCCTCCAAGGAGATGCTTCCTGTGATGTGCTGTCAATGCTTAATGCTCCCTGGAGGCTGGCACTAGGCAGGTTTGGGGCAAGGCAATACTTGAAGTATGACTGGAAATACCAGTGATGCACAAATGATGGTATTTAGGCTGCCATATGTTTCATAGAAGGAATAATCCAATCCTGTTTACACTGTAAGGAGTGGGAGTTTAATTTGCCTTAAAATAGCCTTGATGTATCTAGGAAATCCATAAAAAGGATACCCTGGTATTCCTTAGGACATTATTTTCAGCAGATCTGTTTATTTAATTTGCTGCCAACATCTGTCATTTCCTCCACTGTCTCCCAGCACCCACAGTCTGGGCCTGAACTGAAAGCTGACAGGACCTAGCACAAAAAAATTGAGTGCTGCTTCCCATCAGCATCAAAGTGAAACGGGGAAATTCATCTGCTCATGGATGTTACAAAATACTTGTTTTAGATTAGCTGCTCTCCCTGCCACTGTCCATGTTGGCACTTGTGTTCCTCCACCCAGCTGGAAGGCAGCAGGAACATCTTCTGGAACTGCAGGGCCCCCTGGGCTAGGAACAGTTTTTGAGAAGCTGAGCAATGAGGAAGGAAGCAGAGCAAAATTTAGAGCCTCAGATAAGAAAATACCTGTATGTTCAGGGTGCTGTGGTTTTATTTTGCACGGCACCAAACCCACCTTGGTGTTGCACGGCTGTTTGCAGATTGCACTTACTCAGAGGACTCATGGAAAAAAGGCTTTGATGTCTTCAGTAAACAAATAGCCGTGTTAAAAGATCTTCCTTTCTTGTTAGCATGCTGCAAACAGCTACGTTTGAAGAAAAATAAACATCCCAATGTTGATGGAAGGGTAAGGAAGCCATAAAGTAGTGCAGTCAACTCCTTGGTAGAAGGACAGCAGAAATGACAGTGCCATGAAAACCTGCTTCTTTCTCCTTTTGGATTAAAAAGAAAGAAACCAAACCGTGTGAGGGTTTACCAGCAATGTGGAGGGGATACATGGGGATAAAACCCCATGGCTAAATCACTGCATCTCAATCACAAGAAAAATACTAAGTCCACTGGAAAACCAAGGACAGAATTCCCCTGGAGATCTTTGTCCAACCATTGGGGTGAGGGGGAGAGAAGATGCACCCTCTCTCCAGCCCCCACTTTGTCTCTGCTTCCTCAGTGCTTCACCTGCTGCCACAGGGCCACCAGCACCTCGGAATTCTTGCACCTATGGGACCTCATCCCAAACAACCTCTGCCTCGGCTTCAGTGACAAACCCTCCCTGCAAGCTTTTATGTTGGGCACACAGTCACTTTCCGTGAGGAGGCACCAGGCGTGTATCATCCTCTCAGTGAGGAGGATGAGGATTTCACAGCCATGTGCCTACCTGAGCTTTTACTTCGTGAAGCCTGTTGTGCTTCCTCATTGCGTGACTTAAAACGTCCCTTTGGAAATGCAAAAACTTAGGATAAGCGATTAAAAAATGATCACAACTGCACCAGCACAACCCTGGGGACCCTAATTTACATTTATACATTTAGTTTACACCCTTTTAACAATCCAAATTAGGGTCAGAAAGACAAAGGTTGGGGCTTCTCTGTGAAGGGAAATTAAAAATCAGGAGGTCACAATAATAAATTTGCAGTAAATATTGTTGTATTAAATATTATCAAGAAACCTCTCACTTTACTTTCATGTTATTCTGAGCATTTCTGTGTTTAACGATAGTTCACAGGAACTAGGAAATAAATAATTCAGATATAGTTGACTTTTTCATGTCTCTGTAGAATCACTAACATCTTTCCTTTGATAACACTTTTGTTCTGCCTAACAAAGCTCTGTTCCAAATGGGACTGCTGAGGCAAAAACGCCATCCAGAGAACCACGGCTTGTAAGAAAAAAGGGGGGAGTGGGGTGTGAGGGGGGGAAGGCAAAAATTCCTGGAGAATAAAAAAGCTTATAATCCCTAAGGTAATAAGTGTATCCCTCTGGCAACTCCATACAAGCTCTTCCCTTCATTGTGAGCCTCTCCCTGCTGGATTTGCAGGGAGGGTTTGTCACTGAAGCTGAGGCAGAAATGGCTCATAATAAACAGCAGCTCCTTAGAGACTGTAGCCATGGCATGAGAGCTGTTTACCTGGCACCACCAGCACTAGTCTGTTTATCCTCAGATGTTCCTACAGAAACAGAAGGTATTAACGCTGTGGTAAATAAGGCTCTTTCACCCCCAGGAATATGTTTTCTTTTTCTGAACTCGCTGCCCTTCCCTTTCAGCTACAGAAAGCCCATCCTGTGATTTCTGAATTACTCCTTCCCAAGAGGACAGGCTGTTTCCCGGCTCGGGGAGAGCCAGGGCTTGCTGACAGCAGCTGGGGTGGTTGTTTCCAACACTGACCTGCCCATCACAGCCAGTGTGGATCCAGTCTCTGCGTGACACAGACATGTCCTCCTGCATGGGACCACCTTCTCCCTGTAACAAGGGATTTAGAGGGAACAGGCTCTAGCTGGTAGTTTGAAATCAGATGAATCACACACCTAATGCTGTTGGTGTCTTTGAATGCCCCAAATATGAAAGATAAGGGCTCTGAGAGCTTTGAGAGGTGGTTTGGAGGTGGGAAGTCACTCCAAGGTTCTGTTCCTGGGCGTGGAAAGGCTTAGATTTTCAGAGGGAGTAGGGCTGAGCACCTCCCATTGCTGCAGCCCTGTTTCTCTTACCTGCCACAGCAAATATTTTGATTGCAAGAGCCCAAAGCAATTGTGTGCTTTATCATCTGCAATCCCAAGATACACTGCTGATGATCATCAAAGTAATTTCAGACCCATCCTCCCCCAGCTGGATGCTGCCACCTGCTAGGCTGGCACTGGGTACCACTCCAGGGCACATCCTGACTCTCCTGAAGAAGGCTCAGAGGGGACAGCTGTTCTTCAGGGAAAGTCAGCCTGAAGGGTGGTGGCTCCTCGGGCTGCTGTGGTGGCAACGTCACCTCTACATGGCAGGGAAAGCAGAGTGGCAAATCTAACAAGTAGCAATTTTGCCATTAAACTCACACCTCTGACCATCCTCTAATATCCAATTTACCCTGTTGGGTGGGATCCGGCACTTTGCTGATTTATGGCACAGCACAGCAGGCTCTGTGGAGAATGTTTATTGAAAAAACATCGTCCCTATTTACCAAACGCTATTTTATTTCTAGTTTAATTAAAACACAGTTAGCAAGGCTTGCAATTTTCTTAAATAAGCCCGATCTTCAGTGGAGTTAATATTAATCTCCTTTCAATGTGCAAGTCAGTAAAGTGACACGTGGAAAATTACACATTCTTCACTCAGGAATGCAGCTTGGAGGATGACTTCATGCTCCTGAATGAGAGGATCAGCGTGCCAGATGTGCCTGGTGCCTGACCTCTCTACAGCTCTGAAAGATCACACGTCACTTTAAAATGTCATTTCATGCATGCAGGAGGAAGAAAGAGAGCCTGGTCGCTTCATGTTACTGAGCTTCCATTTAATTTGGTTAGGGTGGTGTGAATGTCTTAATAACACGAGGCAGAGCTCTGATCTCTGGTCTGGCTGTGTGTTTCCAATAGACACCCTGATGCCTTTCTCATGGCCAGAGCGGTTAACAATCTGTATTTTCTTGCTATTAATTAGAAGCTGTGTTTCATTCTGATGTTGAATGAGCCTCGCAGCGTAGCTGACAAGCTTGCAGTCCTCACTTCTAGCCAGGCATTGAATTTTACTGAATTGTTTTGTCTGCAGACAAAAGCAGCAAATGTGAGTATAGAATTAATACCTTTTAAATTTCTGATTGTATTTCTAAGGCACAAAAATCCGGTGGTAGTCAGACTTTTCTGCTCTTGGCCCTTTTCTCTGTGATAGACTTGAATGTCCTTTCTTTTTCCTTGCCTCACTGCTCGTTCCCAAAACCCTGCTGAAAAAAAATCCAGAGTGATCCAGGTCTCTGTAATAAGCACATTCCCATAGCAAATTACATAAAAGCATTTTGTACACTTGTATTTTTCTTCTCCCCCAGTGCATTCCATGCACCTACACAGTCATGCTAATTAGATCATGTAATAAACTTAAATGTGGCAAAAAATCTGTTCACGGGGTATTGCAAGACAGCTGGACTTAGAAAGCAGCCAGTCATTAATTTTGTTTTGTTTGAGAAAACCCAAAGGACATTCTTTTACTGAAGATGAAGCAAACCCCATGTAATAGGAGCTGTAATGTAAGGAGACAAATTATTTTATTTTAATAATCTGCAGTGAGCCCTGATAAAAGGGTTTGCTTATATGGAAAAAAACCCCAAACTGTGAGAGTTTAACAAAGTCATTAAAAATGATTAAACCTAAACTAAAAAAAACCCCTAAACTAAGTTAAGTTAAACTTGATTAGTTTAGTTAAATTTAAGTAATCCAAACTAAATTGATGTTAATCCATACCTACAGAGGAGCTAAGTAGCAAGAACTTAACTTTGAGCCTCAGGTATCTTTTAAATGAAGAGAAGTGTCTGTGTGGGGTATGGTGTGAGATACAACGTGCACCTTGATCAATGTTTCTATAGATGGTCTGTATTACTGTGCATAATTCAGTAATCCCTGCATTTTTGTGGAAATACAGGAGTGTGAAAACAGGGCCTTCTCTGACACACCACTTAGCCTGGCAACCTTACACTTGGACACTCCTTTCTAGGGAAAGGAGTGACCCTGAGTGCTCTGCTCTTTTGACAGCAGTGTTGGGGTTTATGATACGGCTGGTAATGGGATCAGCTCTCAGGTGGGAATTGCTTCCTTAATTTCAGTTCAGGGGCTCTAAGTTTTGGCCACTGCATTGCATTTAAATCTGTGTATCTATTAACTTGGTGCTTAAATAGAACCCCAATAATTCTCCCAATGGTATGGGCAGACTGGGAGCATTCCCAGGTGACTCCACGTCTGACACAGGCAGTGACATGGGGCAGGAAGGGCTGACACCTTATGGAACAAGGGGCAGAAGGAGCTGAGGCTGTGCTTGTGGTGGGACGGTCCAGGAAATGCTGGACTCCGTGAAAATGCTCTAATGAAGCATGTGATAACTTCCAGCTATATTCCTGATCAACACTAGATGTTGCTGTGCTGCTACTCATATAAGCTATACATTAGTGAGGCTTTTAAACGGTATTTACTGCAATTTCCTCTTTCCTGTTTCTGTTAGACACTATATCCTGACACTATCTGGCTGTGGGAGCCGCTACTTTAATTTACTTTTCCTTTGAAGTTTCAATTTTATGTGTGTAATAGCAAGTTTATAACCCTCTTGAATGTACATGTAAAACTTTACAAGCAAAAGAGACTCTTACAAGTAATAACATGAAGCAACTCCTATATGAATAACAAATATTTACTTAAACTCTGCTTCTGGATTTTTTGCAATCCAAGGGGAATGACATTGGTAACTGGACGATTCCGGGAACATCCTGACAGCTGCAAGGCCACGGAGGGAAGTTTGTTTATAAGGGGACCAGGAAAAAAAAAAAGAAAGAAAGAAAAAAATCTTAAAAAATGTTTAGTCCTGCTGGGTTTCAGGCTTTCTACTCCCACGTGTTTGAGTGGGAGAAAGGACAAATCTTAGGACGTTGATTTCCCCATGGCAACAGAAAGCGGAAATTACTTTAACCCCATCTAGTGACAGATGACTCATTGCTCAGCCTGCTCTATTTTCCAAGCACTAAAACAATACAGCTGCAAAGAAAAGGCCAGTCTGTATTATCTCATAGGCTGAGCACCGGGCTCGTGGGAGAGGGCAGTTCTCTGGCTGCCTTTGCATCAAAAAAAGACAGAGCTGGAGCCTTTTGGTTATTCTTTTATCGTACAAGGCAAACGTGCCCGTGTGCTCTCCATCCCTGCGCTGCTGGAATGCAAACCCGGTGTCCCCAGGATGGAGGTGATGCAGCACAGGGGGAGCTGCTGGTGGGTGTCCTAGTGCTTGGTCCTGCTCGCTCTGATTATCATGGAATGGTTTGGGTTGGAAGGGATCTTACAGATCATCTCATTCCAACTCCCCCTGCCATGGGCAGGGACACCTTCCACTAGACCAGGTTGCTCCGAGCCCCGTCCAGCCTGGCCTTGGACAGGGATGGGGCAGCCACAGCTTCTCTGGGTATCCTCTGCCGGGAGCTCACCATAAAGACCCTCTTCCTAACATCTAATATAAATCTCTCCTCTTTCAGTTTAAAACTGTTGCCCTTTATCCCATCTTGCATCCACAGATCCAATGGGACATTGCCATCCTTTCAGTTTAACTGTTACCCCCGCCTTGAATTCTGTGCAATGAACTGTGAGTGCCATACAGGGAATGACTCATTCCCAAATGGAGCAGGGTCAGGGGACAGCAGGTATGAGTAGGGATTCCAGGCACCTACATATGAAAAAGATATCTGATGGCAGAAATGCACTGCTGTATTGCCGGGAAAGTCGTAACAAATTTCCACAAGAAAAGCTGAAATAGAAATATTCATTTTTGAAAGCTTATTGTCCTGGGTGAAAGGTTGGAACTAGATTATCTTTGAAGTCTCTTCCAACCCAAAACACTCTATGATCCTATGAAAGGGTAATTAAGAAGAGTGGTTTCTGAACAAGGATGATGCAATCATCATCCTTAAACCCAGATAAGGTGTTGCTGTGAAAGACAAGCCTCATTCCAAGCCGTGGGATGAAGAGGAAAGTGGTGTGTCCAGAGGTCAGCCCTAACAGCCCTACCTGTCTTCTTGCACCTCAGCCCCCCTGCAGCAGAGCTGCACAGACCCACCAGCTCATCTGAGGAGCATCTCTGCTGGATGATGACTCTCACCCAGCACCTTCTGGACATGGTGATGAAGAGCTGGTTTGGAGAGCAGATATTCAAGATCAAGGATTAGAGAGTGGTTCATCATCATCCTCTTTCCACCAACAGCTCAGTGCAGCAGGTACCCTCTCCTCAAATGCTGGTTTTCTCAAATTTAGTAAGGCTAGGAATAAGGCCTCAGGTGCATTTTACACATGAAATATTACACCACTGAATGGGAAAGGTATTAATGCTACCCCTGAGATCATATGCTGAATAATTGGTCAGTTCATATCACTTTATTCACCACAAATTGGGGTCAGACATCACACTGTTGGGAAATTCAGGACCCCAGGAAAACTACCTGGTGAAATGGTGTCATGGAATCTGTGAATCGTTTTCTTTCTGGGAAAGACAGGCTGAAGTTCTGGTACAATAGCTGAGTTTTTACTCAATCTTGTCATTTGTATGCTGATATGATTAATTTTCTCATTCTAGCAGCAGAAAATCAGATCCATAAGGTTCTGTTTGGACAGTATAATTAACAAAAAGTATAGCTCCGTTACCAGGTTGTTCTGGAAAACAGAGGCTGGGCTGCATTAGCGGCACAAGGATCATATTCCTGCAGGACTCAGCATAACAACATGAACTATAACTAAACCCAGACCCTGAACAGGATGCTCCAGCATGGTTTGTTATCTGAGAACACCCTGGGATTGGCTACAACCATTCCAAGGCCATCATTTCACCAGCAGCTGGACCAGGGTGCTCTGGTTTCTGGAGAAAGAAAAGGGATGGTTCAGTGTGGAGGTGCTGCTGGGCTATGAGGTGTTACCTTACCCTGATCCCTTCCCTACAGTTCTGTTCGGTTCTCTCCTACAATACGAAATGTTCCCCTCCCAAAACTGAAAGAGCCTTGTGAAACCACCAGGTGTGGGGAAGGAGAACCAGAGATGGCCACAGCTTACTCAAGAAACAGAAAATATGACTGTTACTGTCTAAACTTATGCCAGCCTAGTAGATCCACAGAAAGACATGGACTATCAGATTAAATTCAGTCTTTTGAGAATCCATCAATCAGTGTTCTGGTTTGGAAGCCCAGGAATTATGGCACTGAACAAAAAGACTGTTCCTTTCACAGAAGAAGCTACTGACCAAACATCCATGTAGAAAATGGCAATAACAGTTTTAATTTAGGTTCTTCTGCTTTAATGTCCTCTCCACTTCTTTAACTAGAAAATGCCTCTATTACCTGGAAAAAATATTTTTGTATTTTGCTGCTTGAGGGAGAAAGAGCTAGTTAAATTTGTAAAAATGGGAAAATAACGTTGAGGTCTTTGTAAGGCTGTGGTTCTGACTGCTGGTGTCAGCTTTACTGCCAATATGTGCAGATGTTAATGAATGAGCTACCGTCAACCATCCTTTATTGTCCTAGGGCCCCACTCAGCTCATAAATGTCTTCACTGGTTATTATTTCCAGTTATTTAGTGTTCAGTTGGTGAGTGCAGTGCTCCCATTGATGCTGTTCCCCAAACCAGCAGAGCGGGGTAAGTACTGGCAGTTTCTCATCCAAGCCCTCAAACCCAGCTGCTCAGAGGGGCTGGGGAGGATGTGCTGCAGCAGCCACATGTGAGGCAACGTCAGCAATGAAACCAAGACCTCCACAGCCGAGTTGCTTGTACATAAGTACGATTTTCCAGCAAGAGCCTGGGCTGCTGGGACCTTTATAGCACAGAGCCAAGAGCTGGCCTGGCCCCAAGGGTGAGGGTGTGTAGGTTTGGTGGATGTGCAGGTGGGTTTGAGCAGGGTGATGGAAGGCAGTGCTTCTCCCAGCAGGCTCCAGGACTATTAGGTAATGCGTTCAGACTTTCCACAGAACATGCTGTACTGAATGTTGCATAGCCAGAGGACAGCATTTCTTCTCACCAGCAAGGACCTAATAGTCTTTTCCAGCATAAGAATAGAGATTACTTTCCCAATAATAGTATTTGAAGCTGTGGGCAAATGTAGCTTCCACTCTGATTTACCAGCCTGAGCCTGTGCTGGGTTCAGTTCTTCACAGTCATCCTTAGAAACACTTCCTCTGCCTCTTTCAGCACACAAACACTGCGGTGACTTATGGAAACCACAAACAACCGCTGCACACTTTCTGTCAGTAACTCTTGGTTCGTACCAACGGGTTCTTTCAGCCCGTGTCTGAAGTTTCTGTTTACTCCTCTGCAGCATGTCTTGCCCTGGCACCTCATCCCCAGGCAAAGGCAGCAGGCAGAGGAGCTCTTCTCCTCTGCCAGGCTGGTGGAGATTGGGGTCCAAACCCTCCATCTCCATTTCTTCAACTCTGGCAGAGTATTTTCATGCCCATTAAGTCATGAGGGCTTAGCTGTGCCTGGCTCTCTGGTCAGCCAATTCTCTCTTCCAAGCAGCCTTCAAACCTCCTAGGGAACCCCAAGGCTGGTTTCCCTTGGACTGCGGACTCCAAGAAATACCACCCTTTTCCAATCCTCATCCAGGCAGAAAGAGTTTCTTCCTTGGTGTCTAATTCTCCTAAACATGTTCAAGTTTTCCTACTGGAGCGTGCTAATTTCCAAACAGGGTTGCCTATAAAAATTTCCCTCAATGTCAACACATTTTCCCTTGTACTGGAGCTATGGAAACAGTCACAGGCTGCCAGCTTTCCTGGCTCACCTTTTGAGGAAGGCTGCAAATTCATATTTCCTAGGACTACAATTTCCAGCAGACATTTTATCTCCCCACAAACCAGGAACCGAGGCTTGCTGGGTCTGTTGCATGTTTTGAAAGGCTTCCTCCCCGCGTGACTGTGGAAGGGAGAAGCCCTCCTGGAGCAAACTGTTCAGCATGGGTGTCTGGGCAGGAGAGGAGCATTTTGGGGGGCAAGGCAGGTCCTGCTGCTGCCATTCTGCATCCATCTCAGCACAGCTCCATGCAGAGTCAGGGTGAGAGCATCTAAGGTCAATGCCTGAAGGCACTGCTTCAACTTTCATATAACTGCAACGTCCCAAGGAAAAGGGGTGTTTAAAGGGCTGGCTGGTGTTAAATTAAGTGTTTTGAGGACTGCATGAGAATGTTAGAAATGCCCTCCCCAGCCATGTGTCTCCACTGAAGTAATATTTCAGCCTGTCTGTTCTTAAGAGTCCACAAAACCCCCCTCTGTAGCCTCTGATCAGACACGTTTGTGGTTCCTGCTTGAACGGTGATGCCAAACGCCCTGCTGGCTTCCTCCTCCCTGGGGAACAGTCTTAGGAAAGATTTTTAAAGGAAGGACTGAACTCAATGGCCCTAAGCGTTCTCTGTACTGTTTCATGTGACATGACTCAATACCATACTTGGTCACTTAATGAGTCTTAGTGCTCCTAATTAAAACCAGCTTTTACCCAGGCTATCACTGTGCAAGTGCTGTCTCAGTCATTAATAGTGGTGCTGCCCTCAACAAGCCTATTGGGTGGGGAAGCAGTAATATCCTGAAGGGATCTTTGGTTTTTGCAATCAGAAGGCAAAGGTGTTCCTTTTACAACATCCTTCTAAAGTCTGCTTCTCAAAACACTGAAAGCTCAGGACTTGGTCTGGAGTCACAAGAAGCCTCCCAGCAATCAGCTGAGTATGTCATCGGCAGCTCTAAAGGTGCAAGGCTGGTGTTTGCAGTGCAGAGAGGTTAGGCTGGGCTTCCAGCAAGTCAAAGGACTTGGGTAATGAGCAACATCATGTGTTCAGGGCTTTAAAAATGCAACGGGACTTGGGGTGCAAACGGGAAAAAGTCAGGCTGGTGTTTGGCAAGTAGCACACTTTTCCCCAAGTGCACAAGGCAGGATGACTCAGCTGCTCACTCATAGCAATAGTTTGTGGAAATAAATACTGACCTTCAAACAGGTGATATCACTAATGTGATAATACCAGACTAAATACAGTAAACCTAACCCTTGCCTGCTGGTTTGTTTTTTTTTTTTTTTTTTTTAAATTCTCTTTTCCCAAAGAGTTTTTCACTCAGATCTCTCCCAGGGTGTTTCAGCATCCTTTTTCATCCTTAATGGAGCTTCGGGAGAGCTTTGCTCTGTGGGTTCAGCCTGACAAAAGCAGCAGTGTCAGGAACTAGAAGATGGAAAAGAATAGTGATTCAGAGTGAAAATGAGATGACCTTCCAAAAGCCTTGACTGAAGCATTTCTGAAGAGGTTATAAGAAATATCCCCACTTACCACCTGTTTGCACAAAACTTTGGATTTGGACACCTAAACATGCCAGTATTTGGACACCTAAATATGTCACAACTATTGTGCTTGGTGACTGTGGGGAAGGAGTGTGTTCCTTCCCCAGTTTGTTCTTAGAAAGCCTCGCAGGACCAGCTGTGTCCCTGTGGGAGCAGGATGCTGTGTGCACATGGCTCCCCTGGGACCAGACAGGCACCACAGGCAGCAGAAGGAAAAGCAGAACCACCCTGCTGAGATATTAGCACATTGAAAATAGCCCAGTGGTTTCATACCAGACTAGCACACTGTACCTGGGCTGGGTGTTCTGAGCCAGCACTTGCAATCCTGCAGCACCTTTTCCTCTGCCTTCACTGTGCAGCCTCTCACTTCCCTGCCTCTATTCACCCTCTTTTAAAGTAGTGTGAATACCCTCATAGCACAGATTGGCTAAAACCTATGAAGAGTGGCTGGCCAGAGCCCTAGTTTTGCCTGTTTTCCTGAAAAAACCGCAGGAGATTTTTCCTTTCCATGCATGTAATAAGGTTAGATGCAAGAACATTACACAATTTTTTCCCCCCACTGCTCTGAGATAAGAAGTCACATCTTTCTACCTTAAAAAATGAACTTCTAATTCAAAAAGAAGGAGGAACAAAAAAAAAAAAAAAGGCCATGAACCCCTTGCTGTTTGGTCCTTCCGTTTAAGGCTAAAGTGACGTTGGCAAGAGGAAGCGCCTCAGAGCTGGAGCTGCGCTGCTGCTGGTGTAACTTCACCCGCTGATCCCTTCACTTCACCCTCTTGTGGGGTACCTGCCTCCCAGGGAAGAGGTGTTACCTCAGAGGTCCTCTCTGAAGGGCTCCAGAAAAAGCTGCACCCACGGCGCAGTGCTGGGGTTTCACACCGCTGGATGAGTCCCGCGTGTTAAAGCCCGAGGACAGCCTGTCACAACATTCCTGGGCACTTTGGAGGGAATGCAGTTCAGATCCAGGTAAGTGCCAGCTGGTTGGAGCAGGAGTTTGCCAGGGTGGGATCAATGGGACACTTGTTGTCATGAGGTTTAATTTCGGGAATTCCACAAACTGCAGGAGAAAGTGATGTGAAGTCATCCTCTGCCTCGTCGGCTTAACTTCATTCCTGGCTCCAAAGCGTGGTTTTGCTTTACATGCAGGAGGAACAGCAGTGCCAGGAGATAAGGGTGTTTGGATCTGGGATGGGCAGTTTGCTCAAGGCAGTCCTTGGTTACTTAAGTCAATACTAAACACTGAGGCGCAGTTCTGAATCACGCCCAGCTGCAGCCTCCGCTCCCGTAAACCATCCTGGAGATGTTTGCTTATGGGGAGAACCCAAAGATTTGGAAACAGATGTCCTCTGAAGCAGCTTTCCAGTTAAATGTTAATGCAAATTCCAAGTAAATGCCGGTCATTTGCATAAGGACCTTCCTGGAGAAATGCCAGGAACGGTGCTGTGACCCCAAATAAATGCCAGGACTTGTATGAGCACAGAAACCTCCAGTGCCCTCAGCTGGAAACCGATGGCTGTGGAGCAGATGCCAACCAAACCCCTGACGTTCATGTCATCCAGTTATACATGAAGGAGAGCCAAAAAACTCCCAGCAATGACCTTCCTCTGACTTCTCTGAGATAACTGGGTATCCAGGTATCCATTAGGGACTGGCAGAACATTAAAAACTGAAGACAGTTAAAAAAATAAAGTAAAACCTAAGTGTCCCATCTCTGGGCATGCATTACCAGCTGCTATACGTGATACTTACAATTAAATTGCTGAAGAACCGGTTCTGTGTCAGGTTTACATTCCCTCAGTAAGTGTGACAGAGGGTAAAACGGGAATTTGGCACTTCAGGGCAATTCTCATTTGAAGGTTTAATGAAGGCTGACACTTTTGAGGCCGCGTGCTGCTGGCTGCTCTGCCTGTTGGTGTTCTTTATGTATTTGTTAATCATTTTCAGAAACCTATAGTAGAACACTGATTGCCATCCAAGGGAGTGCAAAAACAGGGTGAAATGCGAAAATTTTCTGGTTTTTTTCTTTGATATTCTCCTCTGTTTAAAGAGGACCTGATGTCTTAGCCAGGCAAATGGGCGTTGTGTACACATTGGTAAATACCGAGCTGCTCCACACGCTGATCCCAGCATTGGATAAAACACTTGTGTCCAGTTCCTGCCTTCAAAAAGACTTCCACATGAAGGCAACTCATCCTGTGCTGTACACGTGGGTGTTTTTATCTGCTGAGCATGCTGAGATTTGTAATACTCTGCTCTTCCCAGACCCGTGTCTGGAATTAAAGGAAGGTGGGAATATACCCCAGCCGTGCTATTTTGAGGGCTCTCCTGTGCTGGTGAGTACAAACAGGGAATTGGCTGGACTCTACTGGGGTTTTGTTCTTCAGGTTTTGCCTTTTTTTAATTGTTTTATGAATTTTATTTTCCACTCGTTCTTCCTTTTTGAGTTTTCACTTCAAGGCAAAACCTGGTTTCACATGTTTTACTTGAACTGTGCAGAATTACTGGAAGTTGGGGGGAAAAAAAGAGGAATAGAGAATTATGCTACTGGTTTTGGTGGAGGGATTGAGCAAACTGGGAGCAGAGTGCTGGGGAACTGGTACTGATGGCAGCCCTCAGTTTGGGCTAAACTCTGGGAAGGTAGCACATGGTCTTTCTGCACTGGGTGAAGAGTAAAATGACTTTTTGGGGCTAACTCTATGCTTTCTGATGCATTTTCTGAAGGGAAAACAAAACCTTTCTTGTGTGCCTTCTGTCGGGGGCTGGCACCTGCCCCAGCCTGTGTTCTCCTTTCGGTGTTGTGCAGTGCCACAGGGTGTCTGGCGGCTTTTCCCAGCTCACGGTGTCTCAAAACTTTCATAGCTCGTACACCCCCATGTTTTTCCCCGTTGAGATCCATCCAGTGGGCCACAACACAAAGATCCTCTTTCCTCCAGACTCCCTACCCCTGGGTTTCCAGTGAGATGGGGTGTGCAGCATTGTGGGAGTCAGGGGGGTGGCCAGAGCACAGGGATTTCAGCAGAGCACTCACTGCTGAGCGTGGGAAGGAGCAGGGTCTGGGAGCTGCTTCCAGCCCTCCAAACTCCTCCAAAGGAGTCATCTTCTGATTTACAGGAGTCAGGAGCCAGGTAGACACTAATGCAACAATAAATGTGGTAAAACACTGGCTCTCTATCACCAAGGAGGATCAAGTGGTAGAAGATGTATAAGGCCAATTTTCTAACTAAGTTTTGAACAGGAAAGTTTTAAAAGTTATAAGGTAGCTCAGATAAAAATGGAAACAAGTAAAAGCAGCTGCATTGCTGATCCCTTGGGAAGAACTGGGTGTCTCAGCAGGACTGTGGGTGAATTCAGAGCACTCAAGACCAGAAGCAGCAACTCCCTTATCTTGTCTGATCATCTCTCTGCCAGTTGCAGTTTCAGTTTGTCCAGATATTTGTAAGGTTTTCAGTTTGAATACCAGAATAAACTATTCTGATCATCTAGTCTGACCTGCAGTGTCAGGCACGCCATTATAGTTTCCTTGAACAAGTGTAGCCTTTGGAAGGAAAAAACCCCAGTCTTTAATGAAAGTATTATTAATGATGATGATTTTACTTCACCTGATGAAGGACTGCAGAGTTGGTGCCATGCTGGGAAGCACAGGAAATCCCAACACTATCTCAAAGCAAGTGAGATTTATGCCAGATAAAACCAAAATTATGCAATGATTGGCACTCTTCCTAGCTTCCTTGAAACCTGCTTTAAAAATAAAACATTAGGAGGAACTTCAATTCAGAAATTGTTGCTTTTATTTTAAAGAAGTGAACATGTGAACCTAGAGATGCAAAACCAGGGGGAAATGATTCGGAGAATAGACATATAAGTAGAGCAGTATTACATCCTTGATAATCGGGGAGCTGGAGCACCTCTGCTATGGAGACAGGCTGAGAGAGTTGGGGTTGTTCAACCTGGAAAAGAGAAGGCTCCAGGGAGATTTTAGAGCACCTTCCAGTACCTATCGGGGCTCCAAGAGAGCTGGAGAGGGACTTTGGGCGAGGGCCTGGAGTGACAGGACAAGGGGGAATCGCTTCAAATGACAGAGAGTGGGTTCAGATTGGATGTGAGGAAGAAATTCTTCCCTGGGAGGGTGGGCAGGCCCTGGCACAGGTTGGGCAGAGAAGCTGTGGCTGCCCCATCCCTGGGAGTGTCCGAGGCCAGGCTGGACAGGGCTTGGTGCAACCTGGGATAGTGGAAGGTGTCCCTGTCCATGGCAGTGAAGGTTGGAACAAGTTGATCTTTAAGGTCCCTTCCAACCCAAACCATTCCATAACTTTATGTCCCAGGACAGACTAAGAACCTATACTAACACTGGAAAAAAATGCAGTTGCTTTAGTTGCAGTGTGCCCACCTAGCCCTGCAATGAGTAAAACACTTCTTACAGAGGCACCAACCAGCCTCACCTATGGCTGATCCATCCTCATTTGAGCTGAATCATGGGCATAAATGCCAGCAAAAGGCTAGTTTGGGGAGAAGGGTGGTGTGATGACACTTGTCTGTTTGAGGGATTGAAGAGGCTTTAGGGGAAGGAACTCTGGGGACGAGTGGCCAGGGAGTCTGTGTGAAAGTGAAAAGATGTTGTGGAGGAAGGGCTGGCCAAGACCTGGATCTTGTTTCTCGTGAAGAAATGGGCTGGCAGGTGGCAAAAGGGGAAGGAGGTGCCAGCTGGGTGGTGATGGTGCAGCAAGCTGGGGTGGCACTGTGAGTATTTGCCAGGGAGTGAGGGTGATGGAGTGAGCTTGGGCTGTGTGTGGGGCAACAGCAACACATTATGCCCTGTGCAGAGCTCAGGAGTTTAACTGTGGCTTCAGGAAGGGCTCCCAGTGCTGAGCCGGGAGTTACTTCTGGTTTTGGAAATGCCAAACCGTTCTCAGGGCTCAAGCAACCAGGGTGCCAGCTCTGGGGACCGGGGCTCTGCAGAAGAGTAGTGGTGGAGCCTGTGTGATGCAGCAGGAGGGGTGCAGGGGTGCTGGCTGCCAGTGCTGACACCACCCCCCTGCAATGGGCAGAGAGGAAATACAGAACTGAAGAGGCGTCAGACAAGTTTGTGTCAGGCTGTGAGGCTGCACAGGGGATTTTGCTGCTCTCTTGAGAATAGAAATGTCACCATGGGGACTGTCACCATGTGGCTTCTTTATCTGACAAGATCCTATTAAATATGTGAAATTCTGAGATCTCAACTGGTGAGAAGCACAGCCCTTGTCCCCCAGTGCCCTGTGTTGGGAGGGGTACCACGCACAAGGGGTGCTGATGGGCATCTGACCCCAGCAGGGCAGGAAACCTGTGCAAGAGTGGAGATGCCCGAAGGCCTCCCATTGCAGGAAGTTAAAAATCTTTCAGGCTTGTCCTAAGATCATTTATTTTCTCAAGGAAAAACCTGTATCCCAAAGTAATCTGCAAGGAGGTGTCTCAAGATTTTTGTGAAAGAGATGCTGTTTCCCCATAATAGCACCAGGAACAGCCCCTGATGAGCACCCTCAGCACAGTGAGCAGGGTATGTCTGGTGCAGGCTGAGTCACAGGAACAGAGAGTTTTGACATTGCTAGAAGACAAAAAAAGTGGTGCACACTGATAGCTGTCACAGGAAAGACTTGCTCCTTTCAGTGCCTTGGTGCTGCAAATTACATTTCATCCAAGACAAAGGTCTCTTCTGGGGAGTTTGAATGGCTGTTCTTAGCTATTGACGAGCCTGGAGTTGGCAAAATAGGCTCTTCTTTCTTTTTGTAAGCATAATAAATATAAATGTACTATGATAACGAGTCAGTGGAATATAATAAGTTCTTAGACAAGTAAGTGTGTTTAATTTTGTTCCCAGACAACAGCGACAAAGGGATGCTGCAGTGAATGCCTCGCAGTGATAGAGTTTGAGTAGGGCAAGGAAATTAGATCCTGTTTCTGAAAGGGGAGAGAGAGAGAGTGAGGCTTTGTGAATGAAGAACAAATCTGAAAGGTGCTGCTTCTTCCCTCTGTTTATGCTCTGATATCAATACAGGGAATAACATGGGAAACTGCAGCTGGAGAGGGCACTAGGGGTCACTCATGTCTTATCTGTGTCATCTGGATTTAATTCTGAAGTAAGAAAAATAACATGGCAGGAACCAAAACCAGGCTATTCTGATTTTTTTATTTTAATTGTGTGGGCCAGACAGCTTGCATTTCATTTCTTCATTTTTCTTCTGCCTGCCTGCCTTCTGTCTGTCTCTTCCTTAAAACAAAGCCCCAGGAAGCCTGTGGGATGCAGGCAGAGAGGATGCTGTAGAAGCAGGGGATTTGCATCAAGATTCTATCTGCACGGCTCCCATTTATTTAGAGCAAAGGTTAGGAAAATCACAAACACTAAGTCAGTCGGGCAGAATCGCAGAGCAGCCTTGGCGTGTTTCTGCAAGTACTGCAGAGCAAACTGATTACGGCACTGAAAAGCTCCCTTGTAATCCAGAGAGTAACTCCTGACACGTTTTGCTCTGCCTGACCAACTATCCTACGTTTGAAGATCTTTCTCCCCCCTTTTTCTCCCCCCAACCAGATAAGTATCCCTGACTTCTCATACAACTGCATCTGACACCTGCATTTGAAGGAGGATTTGGTGTCCTGGTTGTAAGGAGAATAGCAAATCCTCTTCTCTGAAGTGTTTTGTTTTGGGGGTTTTTTGACCTTGTGTCTAGGAAGCAACCACTGCTGCCAGCTGAATATACCACCTGCATGTTGGAATTGTGCCTTTTAATATGGGATGCAAGTTGTCTAGGGAGGAAATGTTTGTCTCTTTATGGAGCCAATTTATCTCCAGACAAGCAGGCTTTCAGGTACACGAGACCTGACAAAGAGGCTGTGCCCCCTACCAGCCCGCTTTTTTTAGCTCTAGTAGTTGATGTTGCAAGCCAGGGATTCCCTTTCTGCAGATAATTTATGGTAAATTGTGGCGGCTTTTGTTGCATGATGCTGCGGAAGTTGAAATTTCACATGAACTTGTAAACTGACCAGTCAATTTATTGGAAGAATCAGCTGCCAGGAGCTGTGAAACTACAGGGAGAGAACTTTTGCCATGGAATATCCCTTGGTTGCAAATCCCTGGAGACGGGGAGAGTCACAGAGAAGTTTCCCCATAACCCTGCCCCACTTACGAGGTGCTCCTTCCTAAGCACCAGTTATAATTCCCTTAGGATGACACCCTGGGATTGGATGGTGTTTAGCCTGAGCTGCCACATGGAGATACGTTCTTTGATAATGGCAGCGATGATGAAGCTGCTCGGAGCGTGCTGCTGTACGGGCTGTTTCCGGAGGAGCGTGAGGCCAAATCCAGACTCGCAGCCTGAGCTGCGCTCAGGGCTGGTCTCAGCACACCCGGGACAGCCCTGCCTGTGCTGCTGCCTCCTGCCAGCTCCAGGCCTGTTGGCTCGGAGATAGTTCGGTGTCAGCTCAGGTATCTGTGGGCTGCAGTCACGCTATCACCCAAAGATGGGGGAGTGCTCCATCTCCCTATTCTAGGATTTTATGTAACATCCCGCTTATATAAGCCTTTGTCTGTTAACAAAATGGGTGGAGTGGGTCTCGTTTAGATTCCTCACCAAAGAAACGCTCGTTGCTTAACTCTTACTCAAGTGCTCATTGCATACTTCAGGAATAATTTACTTAGTTCCTTTCCTCTTGCTAATAATAACACAGCGACCTGACAACCTGTTACGGACAAATGACAAAACACGTAATTCACCACTTAATGAACTGCACCTTGGAATAGAAGAGAAACAGTGCTGTTGAGGTAGGTGAGGGGAAACTGAGGCATACCCAGGGGTACTTGATGGGAAAATAAGGCATTCCCAAAGGTAGACAGTGGAAGAATGAGGCATACCCCAGATGCAGGTGATGGAAAACCAAGGCATACCCCAGATTGTGACCCTGGGTTGTGTCTTGCCTTCTTCTTGCTCCCTCCTGCTACAAGACAGTTTGGGGGTGCTGGTAGAGGAGGAAGGATGGCTTGGCCTGCAGGACATGCCTGAACACCCAGTGTTGATAGGAGAACCCTCAGGATCAGGATTCCACCCAGCATAATTTCCCAGCTGGAGGGAAAGGAGAAGGGGGGCAGCAGCACTGAGCACCCGACAGCCAGTGTCCCCATCCCAAAGCTGCTTTGAACCCCAGGGAGGTCCCACTGCTCTCTGTGGTTAACTAAATGCCATTCCAGATCTGGGCTTCAGTTCCCCAGCAGGAAAAGGTGGGTTGTGTCCTGCTGTGTGGGAATGGCAAGGCATTAAAAGCTCTTAGTTGCCCAGACCCTGCAGTAGAGAGGACCATGTAAACTGTTTTCAGATGGACTTGTTGAGCTCACTCCAACCTGGCATTCACGTTACTGCAGGGCTTTAAATAGAAAGACAGTGTGTGTCTTAGCTTAACACCATAAGGAGATGGTTTGCACTCTCTCCTTCCTCCAGCTCCTGTGCTTCATGTACTGACGTGCTTGGCATTCCTTTAAATTTTGTGAATTGCTGCAAAAAAAAAAGCCTTTCTTATTTTATTCCCCTCCTCCCTTCCTTTTTTCCCCTTAAAGCCTTCCCTTTCCCTGCAGCCCTGTCCCTATCCGTGTCCCTCCACCGCTGCACGGGGCAGCTGCCACACGGTGGCATCCAGGTATCTGCAGAACGATGCACCAGTGAGGAAAAAGGGTGGGAGAGCTTGGATTTGGGCACTTCCTGTCCAAAAGCAAGTTTGTGATACAAGAAAGTCTGTATTATTTTAGCTCTGAGGCTCATTTCTGTCCCCTGAGGCTCTGAAGGGGTGACACAGATGGGAGATGCACTGCTGCAGGGAAAGTCAAGCTAGAAGTGGTATCTCATGTATTATTCCATACACATGGTATTTATTTCTTTTTTTTAGCTTTTCATCTACCAATCTCATCCACGCCCTCTCGAGAGAAGGAAAAAAACCCCAACTGAACCCAAACAGCAGGAGCTTTGTTTTTGTTTCCATGGGAATTCTGTGAGAGGGGAAGGGTGTGAGAGAAAACTGAAATATTCTGGCCAAATCTGATAAGATTTGGATCCTGAGCAGCCCTTGGAGTTGTCTTGTAGCAACTAAAGTTCGGGGGTCCTACTTGTCCCCTGGCTGTGCAGATGGGGCATTGCTGCTGTGTCATGGGGGGTCATTACAGTGCTGTGGAATTGTGCCAGAAAAAGCAATTTGGGTGGGAAAAGATCTGACTACAACTCCCAAAAGGCCCCATGGCCAAGTCAGGCATCATGTGGATGTGCCTTTCATCAAAACTTCCTCCCCTGCCTCTTCCTTCAAAGTTAGGAGGACAATTGGGGTCCTTGAAGGAGGGAGGAATAAAAAAGCTACTTGGCAATGATTTCTGCAAACAACCCCCTCTGCCTCCACTTTTCCATTTGGAATGCAGGTCTCATGGGACAAAACAGTAAAAATCACTCTTTTTTTTGTGCATGCATGTGGGTTAATGCCAGCTGGCCCATGTTAGGTCGTCTCTGGGCTGCTCCACCCTTGGCAGTGACACCAGTGGCTGCCCCAGCGTGGACCCTGCGGGGTTTTCCTGGGATGTGTGGTGTGTACATCCACATGGCTCCGTTGCCTGCTGGGGGTGTTGTGGTGGCATCAGAAGTCAGAGCTGAGCACTGTTCTGCCCCATCCCTTGCGTCCCTCGTGGGAGCACGTTCAGGCTCTTTCTCATTGCACTGCTCTGAAATGGCTATGGCAAAACACATTTCCAGTCCCTAGTGAGGTGACACTCTGGTATAGGGGGTATATATGCCAGCCCTGTCCTCCTAAAGACCTGCAGAGTCACTGTGCTATGGGGCAGAAACCCCTGTGCTGTACAGTCAGGATGGCTTCAGCAGACACTGAGGACATGGTGCAGGAGGCACAGTGGAGTCCCACGCTGGAGCCTGGCTTTACACGGTGCCAAAGCATCACTGTGGGTGATAAAGTTGGTTCCTCCTCCGGGGCTCTGCAGGCCCTTTCCCAAATGGGACCCAGCTGAGGGAAGAAATCCTCCCAGTTTTTCCCCTAGTTGCCCTCTGGACCCCATGGCTTTGCAGAGGCACCAACATGACCCACGCTTGGGGCCAGGGATCATCTGTGAAGCTAAAGAGGAAATACAAGGAGTAAAAATGGTCCTTTCAATGTCTGCAGACACGGCAGTCAGGCAGAAAAGTGCTCCACTCAAACATCTGGTCTTTGTTTTTAGGGGTTTGCCACCTTTGATATTCCACCTAACCAGGGATGTGTCAGCTGCTGTGAATGGTGTCACCCGTTCAGCAGCACCGGGCTGGGGAATAGCCTGTTGTTTGTAACACTGTGAATAACACAGGGCTGGGGTTTGTACTGGTGGAGCTGCTTCATGTAACAAAGGAAGCACAAATTGGTGAGAAAAACCTCTATAGGTAAACCCCTGTATTTAGATGACACGTGTATTCGACATGTAAGCCCTGCTGTGGCTCTGCTGAGGGCCCTCCTGTGCTCCAGCTCTTGGGCAAAACTGCCCTTTGCCACAGGGGAGAATGCTTTTCTGGGTGTGAGAAAATGTTTTGAGAGTCTTGGAGAACTTGACTTGGCTTCTATGTGCTCTCACATGCCCCCTCCCTCCTGCTGAGGCTTTACTTTGGCATTTCTCTAGTGTCCAGCCGCTGCTGTCCCTCTGCTCCTCCCTTTTCTCCCTGTTTGTGATGCCAAGTGGTGACTAAAATTGAGAACAATGTCCTTAATTTAAAAAAAAAAACAAAAACACAAAACCATCCCATTTTATTTTCCTGTGTTATCTTTCAGCGGGCAGATTGGGTTTATGCGCAGTAGCATAGGCTTTTAATCCTCCAGAAGCCCTTCTATATTTGCCTACTATATTTGCCTACTATATCCCCATTTTTGGCCACCTCTTTGGCCATGGAAATGAAAACCTTTAAAGAGAAGAAAAAATTTGAGTGAAGCACAACTGAATAGTAATCAAAAAAGATTCCTAATATTAGCCCCTTGGTTTTACAGACTGCAGCGACCTTGATCCCTGTGTGACTGTCACTGCTCCAGCGTCTCACATTAAATAAGAAAACTTCACACCCTCTGTGACAACACTACGTGTCCTCTGGGAGATGCGTGGACGTTCCTGAGGATTGAAAAGCAGGTGGGAACAGAGAACCAAAGAAACCTGACAGACAGTTCTCTGCTTCTTCAGAGCAAAAGATATTTTTGAAGGTATGTGCCAAGTATCCACTTTGTGAATCGCCTCTGGGACAGCGAATGTTATGGGAAGTGTAGAAAACCACTAATGGACACGGACACAGTGGTGTTTCTGCTGGGAGAGATGATAACTGTGGGTGGAGAACCTGCTCTGTTGTGTTGCTGGGGAGAGGGGGATTGTGCTAGGTAGAGGCCAAAATGCATGAGCAGTGTCTGCTCTCTTCTGCTAATGGTCTAGCTCTGCTCACAGTGGCTGCCAACGCAAACCCAGCAGCAGAGAGATTAAATGTGCATTAAGTGAGCTAAGGTTTATGGATCTGCAAAGATTTGCCAGAAATCAGCCAGTCACATAGGTGATGAGCATTGAAATGAGCTCTAGGGGAGGGGCAGGGGTTTGTCTGCAGAGTTGTTTTTCTCTGTCTGAGATGTCCCTGCTGTGCATCAACACGTGTGGAGAGGTGTTCAGAGATGGGAGATGGCCTGCTGGCTTCCTGCCCGAGGAAGCTGTGGGGTGAGCAGAGGTGTGTCTGGAGAGGATGGCAGAGATGGGGCACCCCAGGCAGGTGGGTGCCCTGAAGGATGCTCCCCGTGCCATCTCTCCACCGATTTCTATTCCGTATGTTTAGCACAAAACCTCTGCAGTGTGGGATAACATGACCTTCTTGAGCATGGCTCTGCCCACTCTTGGGGGTGGAAATGGCAGTGATACAGGGTGACTTTCTGTATTTCCCATCACCCCTATTCTTCACTGCAGAGTTCCACCCGGGTTTTCTCTGTTGCTTTGCTCTCTCCTGACACACTGAGTGTTACAAATGTCTGTGCTGTCTTTTTTCTTGCCCAATGCAGCTGGCACTGCTGAGCCACCTTGACTCACAGCTCCCCGTAAGTGCTGAGTGTGACAGTATTTGAGCCCAACACCAGGAGCTGAAGGAAGCTGTGTTGCAATGCTATTGGGAACCCACTTTAGATCTCCAAGTTTGATTTTAAATGTGAAGCACATCACTCACACTGGTTTTGTTATGTTGTTGGTAAGCCAAGTCATAGTAAACCCAGCGTATACAAGCTGAGTGTATACGTG
Organism: Acropternis orthonyx; assembly: GCA_035583155.1. Lineage (NCBI taxonomy): Eukaryota > Metazoa > Chordata > Aves > Passeriformes > Rhinocryptidae > Acropternis > Acropternis orthonyx. Next base: position 4,508,527 of record JAWWEU010000011.1, on the reverse strand, counting down.
ATGCAGGTACTGTTCTGGTGGAGAACGTGGAGATGCTTCAATATTGCACTGCCAGAGCAGGAGTTAGAGGCTGCCTCTGCATCAGCAGTGAGCAAAGCTGGGTTATTTATCTCATGTAGATTTGAGGACCGTGGTTCAATTCCTCATGATTTAAAGAAATAAAAAAAAATAAAGAAAAGAAGCCCTTAAGAAAGAAAAATATCCTACCAACTATATTGATGTCTTGTTGTAGAGGCAGAAGTGGGAACATTGAGTTTTTCCGTGGAAAAAAGCCACGGAGATACCCCTGTACAGCTGTGGCGGTGGGAGCTGCAGTGCTGCAGGCAGGTTTTGGGTGTTTCACCAGCACATGGCTGGGTTACAGCTGTAACATACCAGGGCTTTTGCTTCTCCGCTCGTCAGTTCAGCGCTTCTGTAAGCACAAAAATCTCTCTCTCCCGCTGAAAAATCTTCTTTGCATATTAGAAAGGGCGTATGAGAAGCAACACGGAATACGCTGCATGTGCAGCGGAGGGCGGATCGGGTAACGAACAGTACCCGTAATTATCGGGTTGTCTTATGCTAAAAATAACCATTGAAAACTGCACGTTTGCACAGACTTTTTAGATCTGTTTCCCTGGCCAAAGGCAGCTCCTCGGTGGCGATGGGAGACCTCGCCCCCTCCGTGCGGGATGCGCTGCCCGCGGAGGCGGCACCGGGAGCGCGCAGGGTGGGATGCGCTGCTAACTTGGATGCCCACCCGTGTCCCTCCGCTCCCCACCGCCGCGATCCCGTCCCGGCGGAGCACGCCCACCCTGGGAAGCGGCAGGGCGGCCTTCGCTGCGTGTCCCGGGCGGCTCCCGCTGCCCATAGGCTGGGGCGGGCGGCGGGGCGGGGCAGGCTCCGGGCAGGCTCCTCCTGCGCCTCCTCCGACGGCTCCGGGCGGCTCCTCCGGCCGCCCCTGACCGGCAAAGCGAGGGGCCCCGGCGGGCTGTGACGGCAGCATGGCGCTCCCGCGGCCGCGGGGGCCGCAGGTGGGATGCAGGGATGCGGGGTGGGGATGCGGGAGCGCGGTGTCGGGATGCGGGGGGCGCTGGTAACTTCAGCGCCTGTTTTCAAGTTAATTCCCCGCCCGGGCTCTTGGCTTTGCCGCTGGGAGGTGTTTGCCAGGCTGCTCTCAGGGTGGTTTGCTCGCGGTGCGTTTGGGGGGAGCGCCAGGGAGGGTGCTGTGTCCCCAGCGCCGTCCCTGCCACGTCCCCTCTGCACCCACCGGTTTTGGGTGTGGGAGAGCCTCGAGAGTTTCCCGGCACGCTGACACAACCCGTGCTGCCCAGCTCCCGGCTGGGTGCCTTGCAGTGAAAGCCTCCTCTGCCCTGTTGCTGCTGTTCTTTATTTGGCACGATGCTCGCTGGAAATCGTCATCCCCGAAGTGGCTCCGGTCTGAGCCGGACTGTGGTCCAAGCCGGTGCAAGATCCGAGGGGGTCGGAAGGTGTTTCTCCGGGCTGGCCGGACCCTCCGCGCACATCGGGACAATGTGCATTGTGTGCCCATTGTCATCCCCACATCCCTCCTCTGAGTCGGCCGCGTTACGTGGCTCTTTGGGGAGCTGGGTGGATGAGGCTCTGCTGGTTTGACAGTGGCTGAAGATCGCAAGATGTCACGGCAAGGATGCCCGTGGCTGCTGGGACAGAAGCGCTCTGTTTCTGTACGGCGTTGTGTTTCGAGCTGTCCGTGTTTGCGGCTCGAAGGGTGGGAACTCCTGAGTGCTCTTATAATTACTCGAGAACTCGTGTTTTCTCTGTGAGCTCATGCCAGAGGCTTGCAGGTAACCACGGCGCTTAATTTCCAACCACCTCTTCTCGTGATGCCCACAGGAGTGTTAGCTCTGTGGCTTTGGTCTCGTGGGCAAATTCTGCCCAGCTTTGCCAGAAGTTGGAAAGTTCCAAGTTGAATCCCCGCGGGCCAGTCCCAGGCTTGGTCAGAGCAACCTGGGGGAGAGAGTAAAGGCCTGGGGGAAAAACCCAGATCCCTCTGAAAAGACCTGTTAAATTTTGCAGAGATTGCTGTAGGCTGTGCTTCAGTTGATTAAAGGAAAGTTTATTGAGAGATACATCTATTCAATTTGGTTTTGCCAAGATTTAACGTTTCTAAGTAGAGAAGACTGAAGGTTCTCACTGAAATACGCATTTGTGCATTTAGTTTTGTCCCGATATATAACATCATCCTTTTCAGGATTATTGTAAATTAGTGTGGAGGCTCTGGTCTTAGCGGAAAAGACTTAAGAAAGTGACTTTTCCTGGAGGCCTTGGTGTTCTTTTTATTTTGAGAGGCTTGAGCTCCTGCCACAAAAAATGCTCTTGCTAGAAGGTGTCTCCTGAGCTCTCACAGTTTAGGAAGAGTTTGCTGATATCAGAATTGCTGCAGCTTTAAACTGCTGAAGATGCCTTTTGACATGTATATAAATGACATTATAAGAGCTAGATGGGTGGTCTTTGAAGCTGGCTGAAATCTCGTGCCTTGCCTTGAAATTTTTATTAGTCTAACTAGTGACAAAGTATAAAGTCTTGTGTTAACCTGCCCTGTAAATTATGAAGTGCTCTTTAGACTGCAGGTGTGTCTGCAGTGAAGGAAAGATCCCATGTTTTATTTGAGTGTGTCTGAACTCCAGAAGTGATTTGAGAAATCTCTTACGTGATAAACCATGCAATCGACTGCAAGTTCAGCCAGTTGAACTTGGGATTTTGGAGTTATTCCTTCTCTGGAAATTGATTTAAAGCAAGCTGTCAAACCTTCAGGGAAAGAAATGTCAGGGAGTGCACCTTAGCTGCTGGTGTTACCCACAAGTGTTATTCCCTTGAAATTTTATAATAAGGAAGATGTCAGTTTTTAATGTTCATACAGGCTTCTAGTTTTATCTTCTGTCTCTCTGCCCAGTGAACACAACGAAGGAGAAACTCAGTCTCTGAAGTCGCTGGAGTACTGCAGGAAGCCGTCACTCTGTGAGCAGCAGCTCCTTTGTGATGCCTTTGCTGCAAACAGGTGGTTCCTTCATTTCATGTTGGAACAGCTATTTTGCAGCAATTATTAAAAAAATTATAATAATAAAGCTTTAGTGAGAACGAGTGTTGTCCAGTGGCCCTAAATCGGTGTATAACAGAGCTGAGGAAGTAATCTGATTTTCTTTTTGGTGTTGAGTTGCTGGAGTGTCTGATGTAAATAGGGCCTTGGCTGAGGGTGAGGAAGGAGGAGGGCGAGAGCAAACCTTTCATGCCTTTTCCTCCCATTGTCTGTCTGACAATTAATTGATGATGTGTTTTTAACTTGCTCTCACATGCCCTGTACCCTGGAAACTCTCCTGCAAGGGATTGAGATTTGGCCATAAGCATGTATCTGAGCGAAGTTACGACTGCATTCTTTTTTCTTTCCCTTCACAAAGCCTTGGCCAACCTTTTTTTTTTCTCTCCCAAATAAGTGTGGTTTTCAGCCCATATTCAGGTGCTGCTTGCCGTGCTTTTTCTGCACTCTGAGAGGTGGGATGTGTGAGTAGCTGGTATGCAGCCTGGCATCTTTGCACCCACCTATGCAGGGCCAGACCTCAGCCCTGCCAAATGGAGTTACGTGTATATTAGCAATTTGATTTTTTTGTTTATTGTTTATATAGAGAGAGAGATAAATTTTTAACAGTTATTTAGCCAGGTGCCCCTCCTGTGCCACCCAGTTTCATGGACTCACAATCACCTCTGGATGTACATACCAGCTCAGCACGTGCAGACACGTGGAAAGTAGTGGGTGGTAGAGGGCCTGGTGGAAAAAGAGCTCTGTTTACCAGGTTTTCTTCACAATATATTTGCCATGTTACTCCTCACCTGCATGGCTCAGGGTGTTCAGGGTACCATGGTCCTCGTGCCGGGTGACACATACCTTACCCTGGCTCCTGTGCCAGGGTTGGAACAAACAGGAGTAAAAGGTGGATTTGCAGGTCAAGAAATTCATATTATATACATTTTTGTCTTTGGAATTCGGAGTTTTCTCCATTTCCACGCAGCACTAGTGGGAGTTATCACTGGGGTCGGCATCGCGTGCCCACGCGCCGCGGTGGCATTTAGTGCTTTCTGGATCCTCGAAGCAGATAAACACCAAAACCCGGGGGTTTACATAACGCAGCAGGAGCAGGGCTCGTGTCTGTCAGGCAGCCCCCGGCCCCCCACACCCATCTGCTGGCGTGGGGAGAGGGGGAGCAGCCGTCTGGTGGCTGCTGCTGCCACGCTGGAGAGCCGGGGCTCCGAAAGGAGCTGGGATGGTGCCAGGCATCCCCCTGGCAGAGAGGAAGCCGCTCACCCCAGCAGGGACACGCGTTTTGCCTCAGAGAATAGAAGCTTGCAATTCAGGCACGAGCCTGAATAGACACAGGTTGGGGAAGTCTTGCTGAAATGGGGTCAGGGAGGGGAATGGAGCAAGTGCCAGAGGACCTGCCACTGCTCTGGCAGTGGGTGTGGTGGGGCGTCCCCTCAGCAGGCAGGGTGACAACACAGGGTCCATTGCCAAGGTGGGATGCAGGTTCCCAATATCGAGGTGACTGTTTTGAGATAGTCTTACCGGGCTGTTGTGCTTGTTTGGATGGCAAGAGGGTGGGTTTGGGTGGGAATGAACCCGGCAGTGTTGCCTTGGCACGTGTCTGCCCATCTGTGCCAAGTCTGCACCGGAGCTGGTGTTTGCCGTGTGTGGTGTTTGTACCCCTATGCTCTTTGGTTGGTTGTGTTTCTGCAGTCATTTCCCCTTAAACCTTCCCCTTTGCTCCCTGGGGACGCTCTGCAGACTGTGTTGAGCTCCTGCAAATAAAATGATGCTGCACCTCCGGTAGGATTTGACAGCAAAGTAGCCAGTTTGCATTAGTTACCTTAGTGTGATGACATTTCCCCTTCCTCCTCTATGCCCTTTTTTTCCTAGTAGATGAGGCATAGTTAAAATAAGAAGTGATCCTCTGCCTTAAGGAACTGACTCTTTAGGAAGAAAGGCTGTAATAAAAAGGCAGCCTGAATAGTGATGGGGGGGATATTTTGCAGAAGAGAAAGAGCCATCCCTCCATTGCCCACCCATGGAAAGCCTCTGAGAGAGGAATTGCAGGGCTGAGGATGAAAATCCTCATTGCTATTGCAGAGTTACTCTACAGAAGGAGACTTGCACTCAGGGTGTGGAGTCCTGTGCATGCTATGCTGACAGCAGCAAGCAGTCAAAATATTCATGGTGCTGAGATTTATTTGCCTGGTTTACACCTCTGTTGGCGAAAGAAGAATTAAATTGTATTTCCCAGATTGCGTTTTTCAGGTCAGACAGCGAGTCTTCATATGTGCAGGGCTCTTTTCTTTGGATGAAATAAGATAAACCTGCTGATCAACACCTGATGCTTCCCTGGGGTCTCCCAGGGCCAGTGGCAGGATCCCAGGAGCTCTGGGGGCTGTTCACAGCTCTCTGCTCAGGGCCAGAGAAGGTGGTCGGGGCACAGAGGGACCACTCTTCTCTGGGATGAGCATTCAGCGCGCAGAGACGAAAGGCAGTGCCAGGCAGACAATGTCCCTCAGAGCAGCGCTCTGACAGCCTCTGTCCCAGCCCGTGCAAGTGGCTGATTCATAGCCAGTTGCAGTTTCTGGTCGTCCTGCCTTGCAAGATCTTGCTGCTCAACTCTTCTCCCATCAAGATCAGGGTCCTGCCAATGGTGTGTCCCGGGGCTCTCCCCTGCCACCAGTACTGACTCATCACTGAGCCACTTCCTAGAAACTTCTCCCTTTTTGCCAGCTGGATTTCTGGTAGGATTTTTTAAATCAGAAATAAGAATTTGTTGTTCTTCCTCCCCTGCCTGTGTTTGCCCCACCCTGAACACGCAATGCTGACTGCATTGCTCTCAGGTCAAACGCACCTCACAGCAGAGACTTCTCACCATTTAGCTGAGCTTGTCTCCTGCTCGCAGCCTTCAGGGATCCCCAGGGGAAAAACCAACCAGCAAGAGTAATTAACTGCATCTTTCCAACATCTTCAGTAACCTGGGGTGTTGTGGCCATGGCAGGACCTTGTTACTTACTACCTGACTAAAGGCAACCTCGCTGCTGGGATTTTTTTTTTTTTTATTAAAAAAATTAAAGTGTTCCCACTCCCAACCAGCTTTGAATGTGGCACGCGAGAGGTGAAACAGCTGGGGGTTTTGTGCTTGCATTTTCTCTTTCATTTCAAGTAAGATGCCATTACATGGTGCAGTTGCCTTCGCATAAAGAACACAAATCTGCCTTGCTTGGGGTGCTCTCGGGTGCAGTGAGGAGCACCCGGGGGGTGCTGAGGTCTCTCGGGAAGCTCAGCTGTCCTCTCTCTGTCACAGCCCAAGGGCTGCTGAAACAATTTGAAGAGCAGGCAGTGCATCACAGTCTTTTCAGGAAGAAGTGCTTTAGTTTCTCATTCCTCCTTTGCTATATATGTAGTCCCCATGAGATGCTCTGAAGTGTGTTTTTCCATGAGTGAGGTTTCCTGCAAATTGATTTTTTTTTTCTCTGAATGTCCCACCCAGTGTTAAGTCTTACCAAGGAAGATGACTCATGGTGGCTTTGAAATCTCTGTGACTAGACCTGATCCTGCCGAGTTTTGGCAGTAATTATGGCAAGCGAGCCATTTTGTTCACCAGGAGAAAGAACTGGCTAGGTGGAAGCTGCTGTCTGAGCCTCTCTGGGTTTGGGTTTTTTTTTCTCCTCTCCCAAAACTATTGCGTTTGTTTCTGCCAAACAGCTTTTTTTGTACCTGTGAAAAACTCTGTGCAGACACCTTTCTGAGCAGCACTGCTCCAGAAGGTGATGGCAGCCGAGGGAAAAACTTTTGGCTGGTGTGCTGTCTGGAGGGTTAACCTTCTAAGTCATAATCTTGATGCTCTGATTTCTGCTAGGAACGTGTGGGGAAAATACTGGAGGGGAGTTTTCACAGAAGGAGAAGGAGCTGCTGGGTGTCTCTGCCTTGTCAGGGGCTGGAGGTCTGGGTATGTGGGGAAGGGAGAGGAAGGAGGAGACAGCTGGGCTCAGTTGAACCTCAGAGAGCATCATCTTTCCCTGCCTGCCCTCAGTGGGCTTTTGTGCCAGCTTGATTGAGGCATTGTTTTTCCCTTCTGGGAAAGGGGTTAAAAATATTTTTCCAAGGCATCTATTTTGTACTAAGCAAGCTGTCAGTATTGTCAATGTTTGTAAATGAGCTATTTTGCATAAATTTGCAGGTATTTAGTTGTATTTAAGAAAGAAACAGAAGGAAGTTGTTCTGTTTCTGCAAGTTACTTCTTCATAATGAGCAATTTTTAATTGAATTTGCCTGGATTTGATCTCAGTTCAGCGGATACTGGTCTGAAACATCAGCCATCATTCCAGAGTTATTTGAGAAATCACAACTCAACTTCTGTAATTATTTGCTCATCCTTAATTTTGATAATAGATCAAATACTTCAAGGTATAGAAAAATTGACTTTTCAGTAACTCCAGTACCCTGTGGCCTGAGTTCTGTTATGATTCTGTCAGGAATCATATGGGGATCTGTGAGAGAGGCTGGTTTGCCCTCTGAAGTCTCAGGGACAACATTGCCTTTGCCCTCCAAGCTCAGCTCACGGCTTCTCTTAAAATTACCTCTGAGACTTCCCCCAAGCCAGCTGTTTTCTTCTTGTAAACCAGAAGTTCTCAAATACTTGTTTTAACTGGCCAGGGAGAAGAAAAATGCAGTTCTTGGGAGGCCTTAATGTTATCCTAGATGCACAGATGAAGTCGTTCATGAACTGGTAGGAGATTTCTGGGTGGGAAAGGGAGGCCAAGGGCTGATGTTTGCCCGCGTCGGTGCTGGCTGTGGCTGAGGAAGAGCACCTGATGTTGGAAGTGTGGGTCAGGAGCAGGTATGCACCCGCCTGCTACCCTTGGCACGTGTTGTTGCTGGCTCTTTGGGCACGATGCCCAGTTGCACAACAGGCACGTGGTGCTGGGTGTCTCGGCTCGGTGGTGGGAGCTGCGGCCACGGAGTGCTGCAGCTTTCGGGGTGGACTGGAGAGTGGAAGTCAAATGAAGGTGGAGACATCAAATTCTTGTGGAGTTTGTTAGCCAGAATGCATCAAATGCCCTTAAAAGCATTGCAAAAAGACAAATGCACAGGTTGCTTGAGTTTGGAAAGGTACTGAATCCAGGTTTGCAGGCAAGGAGTACTGAGAGTGTGTTGGGCTGATGAGAGTGACATATCGTGGGGCTTTGGACCGGTGGCTTCAGCCTGTCCCTGCCCTGGGTAGGGACAGTGGGTGACAATGCTCTCAGGGTGGTGCAGGGTCCCATTTGGGATGGGGAGGCAGCAGGGTGCTGGCTGAGGAACCAGGAGGAGCTGGGACGTGCCCCTGCTGGGGCGGCCAGAGGTGCGCGGTGTCCCCAGGGCGCTGCAGCTCCTCTCACGTGCCTGAACCCGAGTTCCTCGTGTGCTTTGGGTTCAGCAGAGTACATCCCTGGCACGCTGAGGGAACAGTAAGCAAGCAGCCTGGCAGAGGCTAATGTTCAGGGTGGCAGTTGCAGAGTCGATTCACACTGCTGGGAAGGATCCGTGTGGGTGGCACCCCACAAACATCTGCGTGGACCTGGCACTGCGGATGTTAAGCAGCCATTGGCATTGCATGTGGGTCCCCAGCCCTGCTCCCTGTGCTTGGGGCTGCCCCTGAGAGGGACAAAAGCATCAGTAAAACCGTGGTGATGGTCATCTTGCAGCGGTTGTCCTTGAAGTTGATGGTGCCCTGGGAGATGAGCCTGTGCCTTGGACCCCCTAAGGCAGGAGAGGGAGTTGGACTTGGTGCAGCTCACACAGGAACGCTTGAGTCCTGCCCTGTGGTGATGACTACACTAGTAGTAGTACTACTTAGTAGTACTAAGTAGAAAGGTTGCCTTCCTCCTCCTTTGTGGCCTTATGCTCATGCCAACTTTTTTTTTCCCAATGGAAATCATTTGAAGAGTTCCATTAAGACAAACAAATCCCAAAAACATCAACGGAAACAGCATTTTATTAAAGCAATTGGCTATTAGTAAAAATACATGTTCGCAATCTGCTACTCCCTGTTGCTGTGATACTTGCAGAAATTTCTTACTTCTTTGAGCAAGTGACAGAAAGGGTCAGCAAAAAGCACCTCCATGTGCTTTCACATGGAAAAAGCAGGGGGAGAAAGAAAAGTCCTGTTCCCACTTAGTGGCAACTGTTCAATAAGCAGCAGGTTGCAGCAGGAGCGGGGATGGTGACATCCTGACACATACCTGCACTCTGCCGTGATCTGGAGCTGCTGCCAGGAACGAGTGCCCAGGCAGGGCTGGGGAGGGATGGCTGAGATCCTGGTGCAGTCGTCGAATCCGTCCCGAGCACAGGCTGCAGTGCTTTCCCTGGGATTAGCTTGGCTGGCAGGAGTTATGTGAAGGTCTGTGTTTGCATTTATCAGCTGCCACCTAACCCTGCTGAGGGATGGAGGTGTTGGGCTGCCTTCCAGTGTGCCTGGTCGTCCCCGAGCCACTGGAATTCCTTGCGGAAATGTGGCTTGGCAGGTGCTGCTTGCTGGATCAGACGTGGCACTGGGAGATACCAGAATAGCACTGAGTGATGTACAGCCCTGTAGACATCTGTGTGTTTAGGTCACAAAAATAATGTCCTGTATCTGTATGACGTGTTCAACTATATATAGGAGCGGCAGCAATGCACACCATCCTGGGAGCACCGTGTCATCCCTGGTCGTGGTGGAGATGATCCCTCCAAGAGTCTTGTGCATTGCACTATTGTTGTGGCAAGCTCCTCACTTTTAGGATTTTATACAAAGCTTTTGTAGTCTCTGCCTCTTGCCAAGCTCTGCGTGTCTGTCAGCACCCTGAAGCCTTCCTGCTCTTTGTGCTCTTTGCAGCAGGTGCTTTTCCCAGCCCCTCTTTTCCCTCAGCTCAGGGCTCCCTTGGCCACTGCTGTCACATCTCCACTGCATGGTTTGAGGATGCCGAGGTGGAGCTGATACCTGAGGTGCTGTCACCTGGTTCCCTTTGCCTGCCTGTAACTATAGTGCTCGTGGGTCTCTGGATTAGATAACTGGATGCTGGAGGCTCTGGGCATCCCCTGTATTGGCTTTCCGGGGTGTTGCACACCGTTCCTGCGTTTGGGGGTGCAGGGTGTGTGCCATGATAACATCAGGGCTCATAGTACTCCCTGGAGGGATGCACAGCCCGAGGTGCTTAAACACTCTTGTTGTGCCTGAGGAATCCAAACCAAGGTGATGAATTAGTATGTGAAGGGCCAGCATTAATTACCAATAAATACCTAATGATCAGCTTTCCGGGAAGGCTGCACTTCCCGTGGCACCCCATGGAGTGAGAAGTGTGCTCCTGGGGTGCTGCTGGGCAGGGGGAGCGGGAGCCAGAGCAGCCTCAGCATGAGATCAGCAGCCTCTGCTCATCCAAGGATGTTTATGTTTTCACTTCACCATACTGTAAAGCAAATAAAGTGAGTCCTTGGGAGGCGCCTGATGCCTAGGCTGGGCCAGGGTGTGGGGGAAAGACGCAGCCCAGGGGGGGTTTCTGGCTGCAGCCATGGCTCAGTCACCATGCAGTGACAGCACTGACCATGGCTCTCCTCCCAGCATCCCTTGACCTGCCTGGTTTGCCTGTCCCTTTTCTCCAGCAGGAGCACTGTGGGATGGGATGCTGCAGGGGCAGAAAGGGCTCTGCACAGTATGGATGGCACAGCAGGGACTCCCAAAGTTATTTCCAGGAAATCCCAGTTTTGAAGCGTCTCATCCCCTGTTGTGAGCAGACCGTGTGGATTCCCGTGACTTTGCTTTTCCTCTGGGCAGGGCTGGTGGCTTGGCAGTAAGCCTCCTCACATGGCAAGGAGTGTGCAAATCAGTAATGCAAAACCAGGGAGCTGTGCTGCAGGAAGCACTAAATTGGGTTCTGCTTTTAGAGGTATTACTCTTAAATGTAGGCACTTTGTGGGAATAATTGTTTTGGAAACAGCGTTTTGAAATATTTTGGTTTTATCAGGGCTGAGCTAAAGATAAGAAAATTAGGTCAGAGTGATGTTTGAACATAGTGTTTATTGTTGATTTGAGTTTGTATTTCAGTTCTCCAGCGCAGGAGCAATGCTTTGGTTCTTATTCAAGGGTTGTTTTGTGTGTTTTAAAAAACAAACCCTAATTCTTCTTGCAGTGTCCCTGCCGTATGAGCATCCAGAAGGGCGTATTTTCAGGAGGTGTCTGTGTGTGCCATGCTGGCTGCCTGCTCCCCTGGCTGAATGGTTTCCATGTACTGAACTGCAGAACAGGGTTAAGGCATTGCTGAGCATTTTTCAACCCCTCTCTCTTTAATTTCATACTTAGGAAAGGTAACATGTTACCTATAAGAGCTCTGGGATTTTGATTAAACAGTGGGGGAAAAATAAAATCAGTGCATGTTTCTCTTGCTTTGTTACGGGTACAGGGTCTGAAAAAACAGGACCCCCTTTGCAGGTGCTGTCTGGGGCATCATGTATGGGATTTCCTTGACATCTCATCTTGGTGCCTGTATGGCACCCAGGCTCCTGGCAGCAGCAGGAGGAGAGAGAATTCATGGCTCAAATCCTTTGGCCTTTATTTTGATTGTTTTTGTGGTTTTTTTTCCTTTTTAAACACACCATCTCATTGCCCTATTTTGCCTGCGGGACAAAACCAAGTATGGGAACAGAGGTCACTTGTCACAGCCCTTGCCAAAAGGTCACTGTACTGAGAGAGATGTCATGAGAACTGGAATGAGGACAGTTTTCAGGGCTTATAGTGTTTCTCACCACAGGGATGGGAGTTAATGTGGAGCATCAAACCCTGTGAAGCATTAGCAGGAAATGTCTGTTTTTCCTGGATGTACTTTCTCTTCCCTCCTCCCCTGTTTCTCAAATGAGGGCTTTCTGGGTTTCATAGCTCTTCGTGGAGCTCATTAAGGAACAGTGATTATCTGAGCTTGTTGCAGATCTGTCACGATACAGAATAAACTTAGGCTGACCGAGTTTTAGGTAGTCTGTTCTATTACCAGCCGCATACATTTTCACATCAGGACGTGAATGCCTTCAAAACATAGAACTGTTCATGAATATTTACTAAAATATGTAATTTCTGCCTTCCAGTTTCCATGCCTTTAAAGCTGTGCTTTTGCTGTCCCGTGCAACAAGTAGAAAACCATTTTCTTTAGCAAAGGCTGAGGTTGTCATATGATCCCTGAACTAATAACTTGGGGTTAAAGCATAACCGAAATGGCAAATAACAGAAGTAGAACTCAGGCTTGCAAAGTTGCAGGATTGATCTACGGGTTTGCAATATATTCACAAGGGCTCAGGGATTCGTGTAGTTAATTTTGATTTTTATAGTCATTGTCCCTGTAGTTGAAATCTTGGCTGATTCTTTGTGCAGTCGCTGTTTCCAGTGTATATATCTTCCTAGTTCAAGAGGTTTGGGCCCTTTGTGCTGTGGGGACAGCCTGGAGACGGGAGGCAGAGCACTTAAGTGGTGCTTGGAAGAAGAAATAATTAATCTGAGAACTTGCCTGGACAAAGGCGGTGTCAGCCCTGTTTTGTGGGCGTTTTATTCTGATTTTTTTTGCCTCTTTCCATTTCTTGCCATCTCCCTTCTTCCTTGTCTGTTCATTCTTTCCAAAGTTTTCCTTTACTGCTGACTTTATTAATTGGTTTTTCCTTCTTGTTGCCTTTGCCCAGGCAGATTTCAAGCTGGATAAGGCTGGAGCAGCACCTTCCCTCTGTTCAAATGCAGGTTGCTGTGCCAGCTCCTGGCTGGCCCAGCCAGCAGGTTTGGGTGTGGGGTCCTGAGACTCGCAATGGAGAGCTTTCTCCCTAGTCTCTGCTTTAAACCAGCAATTAAATTGAAAGAGTGTGGATTTAAATTAGATATTAGGAAGAAATTCTCCCCTGTGAGGGTGGGCAGGCCCTGGCACAGGGTGCCCAGAGAAGCTGTGGCTGCCCCATCCCTGGGAGTGCCCAAGGCCAGGTTGGACGGGGCTTGGAGCAACCTGGGCTGGTGGAACTGGATGGTCTTTAAGGTCCCTTCCAACCCAAACCATCCCATGATTCTGTGATTGGAATTCAGAGCAGTGCTCACTTGTCCACCCTGCTCACAGCTTCTCCAGGCTTGCAGACGTTTCTTTTCCAGCTCCCAGTGCTGACACTGTTCTCAGGGGTCAAATGCTTGAGATCTGACTCTTCCTGTCTTCTGCAATGTATCTTTCTTTTTGGCTCGCAGGGAGTGTCCCTGTTTGTGCATCTTGGCACAGGTTTTACCTTCGTTCGGATTGCTCCTTGATTCAGTCAAACCCTGGTCTTTTTCTTTGGTTTTGGCTGTTTGGGTTTTTTGGTGTTTTTCTTTCCTTTAACATGATGCCTAAGGATTTTAGTGTGTTTTGTAGATTTTTTTATAATTTTTAGAATTATGTAGTTTTTCCCAGATTGCTCACATATCAGGTGGTGTTTAGAAATCACTGAGCACTTTCTCACATATTTCTGAGTTTTGCCAAGGGCGACACAGTGTTTTGAAGAATCACCTGCAAGATAGCTTGAAGACAAAACAGAAGAAAAGGCCCAGAGCCCTTGGAGAGGCTCCAAGGGGAAGTTCTGAGCTTTCTGAGGGTGAAAGGGCACCAGGGAAAATGGGTACTATGGGCTGGTTTTAGATATCATACATGCTAATTACTGGAATATATAAAAACTGGACCATTAGTGAACCACACGTGTGCATACTTCTGGTGTGCACCTAGAAGCTTCTACATAAAGGTAATTCTCTATCTATCTCCAATAATGTTGTTTTGAGCCTTTTTCCAGGAGTTTTAGGCATCAAACAAGTCCTGCTTATTTCCTATCCTGGGTGGCAACAGCTACATACTGACGTTCAGCACTTGTTTCTCCTAAATTTATCCTATTACTTCCACTCTCCTGCTACTTTAGTTCTCTCTGACCTACACGTAATTGCAGCTTCCAAAGCTGACAATATCAGCAGGTTTATAATGCCATTCTCTGGTCCTTGACTAGTGCAAGCAGTGAGTGGCAGTGGATAGGCAGGGCCTTCTTAATGCATCCTTGGGTTAAATCCTGGATATCCATGCATGGTGCCTGTTTGCCCCCAGCCTGCTGCAGATTAACCCGGGCGCATTCCTCAGCCTGCCCATGGGAATGCAGTGTCCGCATGGAAACTCCGGCCAGGAGGTTAAATAGCTTTTATGGAGCAGAGCCGTGGAAAGCAATTTGAGGGAGCTTTCAGAGGGATGTGTTGTGTCCCGCCTTTCCAGCTGACCCCAGTGCTGTCCTCCCTGCTGGGCTTGCCCTGTGCCCCTCCGGTTCGGTGACAGGGAGCGTGGCCACTGCCCGGGTTTGTGGGGCTGCTGGACAAGTCACATTTTCCCTCTCAACCCCAAAATCTTGCTCTGATCTCTATGGGGTGAATCTCGCTGCTGGGACTGACTCCCGTCCATCTGAGTTTGGACTCTGCGTTGTCTCAGGACTTGTCTGTGCCAGCTGTGAAAACAGCTTCAGCTCCAAAAAAAAAAATTCCAGAGTTATGCAGCGCTATTGTGGTCCCTGGCAAATAATCACTGCGTACACTGGTTAATTGTTTATCCATTAACTGACTGCATCAATTAATGTGACGAGGAGCCCAGCTGTACCTGGCACAGCAGGGAGGGGAAAAGGAGGAGGAGGAAGGATGCACATCCTCTCCCTGTTGGCTCCTCTCCTTGTGCTCTTCCTCCAGCCCTCCTGATGTTTGTCTGCTGCTTTCCTTCGAGTGTAATTGCTGGCATGGCACCTACGGAGTGTGTTTGGGCTTGCTTGTGTTCTCTTTGACTGTGGAAAACTTCTTCTGGAAAGGGCATTAAGTTTCCGTGAAGCAAAAGCATCCTCAGACTGAGGAAAAAGCAAACAGTGTTTTGTTTCTAAACATGAATACAGACAGAAGAAATACAAAGCAAGATGCTGCTTTATTTCCAGCTAGACATGGTCAAAAAAATTCTTTGCTTGAAGTGCTGAGTGGGAAATAGAATTTTATTGTATATGTCAGTGCAAAGTGGAGCTCTGGGCTCCTCTCTGCCGCTTCCAGGGTTATTTGGGAAATAAAACTTCCCTGGCCTCCAGGGAGAAGATCAAGCATCCAAAGCCAGTCTGTATCAGGTGGAATGACTTCACTGCTAGGAGAAAATGAAAATGTACCTTATGTGCTCTGAATAATTGAATTCCCCTGCAGTGTGTTGTTAGAATATGAAAAGTGTCAAGCTTCTGACAGGGAGAACTGGCTTTCTGTGGAGTGATGGAAAGGGAGGTGTGGGGCAGTGCTAGTGCCAAATTCCTGCGTGGGGAGCCTGTGTGGGCTGGATAGGGAAGTGGGGAACATCAGTGGGGGGAGAACAGTTTAATAATTGAAACAAAATATACTACTAATAAAATTACTAAAAATAACAATAATATTAATAATTGTAATGAAAGGGAGAGAGAGAGAGTGAGAGGAATAACACCTGAGGGAAACAAGTGATGCACAATCCAATAATTGCTCCCCACCCGCTGACCGATGCCCAGCCTGTCCCTCAGCAGTGCTCAGCCCCTTCCAGCTCACCCAGTTTATATACTGGGCATGATGTTCTGTGCAGTGGAACGTCCCTTTGGACAGTTAGGGGCAGCTGTCCTGGCCATGCTGACCCCCAGCTACTCCTGCACCTCCCCACTGGAAAAGCATGGGAGACTGGGAAGTCCTTGGCTTAGGGGAAGGAGGACTCAGCAGCAACTAAAACAGCAGTGTGTTATCAAACTTCTTCTCATCCTAAATGCAAAACACAGCACTGCACCAGCTAACAAAAGAAAACTGACTCTGTCCCAGGCAAGACCGGGACATTGCCCCCCAGTTCAGTGTATCAGGGGGGGAGGAGGTACCCAGGAGTGCACCTGTGTGGGTTTATGTTTGAATTGTTCAGGCACATCTCTCGAAGTGACCTGGGGGCTGGGTGAGCCCCTGGTCTGGTCCTAAAGCCGCCTGTGCTGTGGTGGCATTCCCTGCCACGGGTGGAAGGTGACAGAGCCACCAAGGCCCTTGGAGCCCTCACTCCCAAGCTGAAGCTGTTGGTTCTGCATTTACTTTGGTACAAGAGAAGAGGTTGACCCAGTTTTTCTTGATTCAAGTCTGTGCAAATGGATTATTTTTTATTTTTTTTTGAAGACAGCTCCTTTTAGCGTGTTTTTGGGCTTACATGGTATCAGCCTTATGTAGTAGTAAAATAATGTACTTGTTTCAAGGGGAAACAATAATAAAGAATGTTCTTTCAAAAGCAGCTAAACACATGATTTATTAAAATGTTAAATTATTTCCAAGTTACAGCATAGCCAGCTCTTGCTATGGAGCTCATTCAAGAATAATTGCACAGTGTTCTTTGCAGAATTTGACATCAGAAATGTCACACTTCTTTTAAAAATCATTCTTTAACACAATGTAAGAGCTTCCACGAGTATAAATGGGCATCCTTGTATTGACTGCTGTAAAATGTTGCCAGTTTGTCCCATCCATATTTTTTCAGTGTAGCTGTGGAGCCTGTGACATTTATTGCAGAGCAGGACAAAGACTGAAGGGACTTACTTATCACTCTGCTCTGCTCCCCGCAGAGGAACCTTTGCAGCTGTAACTTCTGAGCCTGCTGAGAGGAGGGAGCTGTGGGAGAGCACCCGACATGCAGATACCACAGGCAGTTGTGTAAAGTGCAGAGAAATAGAGGAAATCTTAATAATGCTGGGAGTTTGTATCACCAGTTCAATCAAGGGAAGAACACGTAACAAAAACGCCTACTGATTTTCTGAGTGAGCTGTTGCTCCGTGCAGCCTGACCTGGGAAACACAGTGCCATGCCAATTAAGTCTGGGATTTGGCCAGGAATTAGTATGGTTTGTGCTTTTTCTGGTGTGTGGTCATTGTTACAGAGCTTGTTGAGATGATCAGGTGAGTTGATGCAGAAGCTTCCTTGCCTTCCCTTTGTAATCAATATATGAAGGTAATCCAAAGCCACAACTAAACCCTGCAGGTTTTTTGAGTTGGAAGGTGAAATAGTATTTATTTTCCTTTTTACAATACAACCAGAGTGTAGGGGTCCTGCGGTCCACTGGCAATAGGGGGAAATTTTCTCTTGCATCCTGAAGCTACCTGTGCTTTTTCACTGCTCTGGGCAGTGATTTGCTGTAGCTGCAGGGCTTTGGCATTGGGGTGCCCAGGATGGGGATGGCTGGGATGAACATGGTAAGGGCTGGAGGGACGAGGGAGCCACGTGCTGCCAGTGGTTTCCCTCCACGCTGCTCTGTGTGGCAGAGAGGGCGATGACGTCCCTGCCCCTTTCTCTCGGCAGCGCCCCGTGGCTCCCGAGCGCCGGCCCGGGAGATGTCACTGAGAGCCGAAAGCCATGCAGCCACGTCGACGCTGAAGAAGATCGCTGCAGACATGAGCAACATCATCGAGAGCCTGGACACCAGGGAGCTCCACGTGGAGGGGGAGGAGGTGGACTCGGAGGTGCTAAATGACCCGAAAGGCACCGGTGAGTTGACACCCGTATGTTCTCACCCCATGTCCTGCGTGGATTTAGTAATCTATTGACAGATAGGGTGTAGCCTCAGGGGTCTTCCCAAGCCCAACCATTGACCCTGGTTTAGAACAAAGAGGCTCTTAAAACTTGAGCTTTTCAAGTCAAGTCCCTTCTCTGAAGACTTGTCATCGAGCTGTCTTCAATAAAACCTGGTATGTTTTAGTGACATTAATGCTGCTGTGTAAATGCTGCCATGTTAAAGCATTGCAGCTCTCTCTGGCTTTCGTACCCTCGTGCATCCTTACAGGGCTATTGAGCTGACAGTGTTTGTGGTCCTTGCAGTGTGCATTCCCTTCTCTGCCATCTATCACACCCGTGGGTTCAAGGAGCCGGGCACGCAGACATACCTCACGGGATGTCCTGTTCGAGTGCGTGTGTTGGAAGTTGAACGCTTCACTTCCACTAAGAAGGTCAGAACTTCCAGAAATTTTGATTACCTTCGTTAGAACTGTGTTACAGTGCTTTTCGGGGGTTAATTTTTTGCTTGCTTGTTCATGGGCTGAGGAAAGAGGAATGCCCATGTCTCAGAAAACACTTGAGAGAACGTTGCCTGTCTGTATAAAGTCTAATAAAGCAGAACAAGAAATAATGAGGCGGATTGATCCTTAGGTGAAATTGAATAAAGGCTCTTCAAATGAGCAGCTGTAGGAAGATTACTTATTTCAAAGCTACATCCCTTGTGGTGATGTTCCCCTCTGCAGGTACCAAGCCCCAACGTTTACACCATCGAGCTGACCCATGGAGAGTTCACCTGGCAGGTGAAAAGGAAGTTCAAGCACTTCCAGGAGTTTCACAGGGAGCTGCTGAGATACAAAGCCTTTGTGCGCATCCCTATCCCTACCAGGAGGTGAGTGTGCATCCCTGAGGACACGGTGGGCTTGGGGAGGGTGGGATCTTTTTCTTTCAGTAACCTATCTGTTTGGTTTCACTTATCCCATTTACTTTGCTGTAAGGAGGAGAGGGCAGAAAAATTCAGTCTCTGTAAATATTTAGTAGCTGTAATAAAAATACATAATTTATGTGTTTAATAGCTATAATCTAAGTGATGCAAAGATCCCTCTGCTGAGGCAGAAAATGTTGTCTCCCAGGTCATCGGCTTTTGAGCTGAATTTGCCTTGAACTTGGGGGCTGGTTATGCTAATGCTATTGGAAATTGGTGTGCTGTGGCTTTCTGACCACGTGGGCTGGATGTGGGAGATATGGGGGTCCCTGGCTTGGGTGATCAGCCCTGCCCAGCCTGGCCTTGGTGCTCATGGTGGCTAGAAACATAAAGGAAAAGAGAAAAGAAGTGGGAAGAGAAGTGCTCTAGGTCAGCAAGAGCTTCCTGATACGGAGAAATGTTGGGATATGTTAGGAGAGGTGATATGAGGAGTTAAGTGCTGGAGGAACTTAATGCCCTAAAAATTGTATGTAGGCTCCTTACCTTTTGAGGGCAAAAGGTGGCCTTCAAAAATCCCACTCTGGTATTTCTGTGTTGTGTTTTGTGACCCAGTTGGAGCACACTGGTTTCTTAAATGAATCCACACTGCCTTTATTTTTTATTTTTTTTTTTGGGTGCTATCCTGCCCACCAGTCTCACTTTTTAAGAGCTCAGATAGGAAAAATAAACGCATTGCGGGAAGGGGGGTTATGTATCAAGGCACACACACACACACTTGCAGACTGAGGCTTGATGTTGGGGTTTGTTTTTCCTTCCAGTCACACGGTGAGAAGACAATCCATCAAGAGGGGGGAACCGCGGCAGATGCCGAGCCTGCCGCACACCGCCGAGAGCACCGTGCGGGAGGAGCACTTCTCTAGCAGGAGGGTGAGTGCCCAGCTCAGCCTGGGGGCCAGAGGGATGCTTTGGGAGGGCTTCCGAGGTGCAGAGATGCCAGGCAGGTTGTTTGCCAAGCCACACACTGTCAAACCTCTTGTTTATCACCACAGAAATATTTTGTTGGAGAAACTTACGCTTTGACAAGCGCAGCTTTAATGCCAAGTTCTCCTTGTGCGCTGTTGAGAGGATGCTTCTCTCCAGGTTCATATGGGCAAAGTTTTCCTCTGCAGTTGAGCAAAACTACAATGCTGGGAGTAGTGGTTTCCCTCCTCCCGCCTGCTCTGATTTGAAGATAGAAGAGGCAGTTCACAGAGTCAAGTTGCGGGATGGAGGCAGCCCCGAGGCCATCAAAATCTGAGAGATTTCAGTCCTGTGCCCCACTGAAAGAGGAGCTGACAGTCAGGCTCTCAATGCTGAAGTGGGTAATTTTAGCCAAGGCACACGTGTTCTGTGTAACTTCATCAGATGTTAACAGATGGGCCCTTCCATGGAGAGGGTGGATGTCTTCCTACCTCTTCATTGCAGCTTTGCTGTTTGCAAGGAAGAAAAAAAAAAAAGGCTGTAAAAACGTGCGTTTGTTCAGCCTGTGCTTATCATTCTCTTTCTGCTGCACCCTGATGTGGTACAAAGAAACATCTCCAAGAATAAAAACCTTGCCAAAGATGGAATATTAATTAGAATGAAGAGACA
>JAWWEU010000011.1:4430707-4488300 GCA_035583155.1 Acropternis orthonyx | reverse complement strand
AGCAGCCCCCAGGAAATCAAGTAAGCACCCTCTCCTGGGGGGATCCAACCACCTGCCACAGCACCCTCCTTCCCTGGGCTCTCTGCCACTGGAGCTGCAAGTCCCAAAAAGCTGTGTGTCGTGGCTGTGACGTGCAGATAACCCTCCCTGCTGTGCATGGCTTCACTGATGTGAGAGAAGTTTCAGGAGAGAGATGTTGGTTTAAAAGAGGAAGAAAAATGTTTTCCAGATCCTTTTTGCTTAGCTCCACATGGTTTCCTTGTGGGAATCCCACTGCTCTCACCATGGGGATGCACCCCCTCGCTGCCCAGCCGGGGAGCTCAGTGCTGTGATGTCAGTGCTGAGAAGGATGAAGGTCCTGATGACATTTGTTTCTTTTTGCTTTGGTTTGTGTCCTTGAGGACTCTGCCCAGTTTCCTGTGCTGGGACAGTCTAATTTCTTGTTTGCTCTTTTACCATGAGGATGAGAAGAGATTACTTCTCCCGTAATGATTTCTTCTCTTCTTCCCCTCCTGGCTGGGGAGGACAGGCCCAGTCACTGACCTCTCTGTGGCTTTCAGGACAGGGCAGTGTGGTCACCATGCTCCTCACCCCATGAACCTGGTGTTTTGGTTAAACGTGCTCTCTCCGTTGCCTCTAAGCCTGTGTTTCCTCACAAAGCTAATTCATGTAGGTCAGAAACAGCAGGGACTGATTTTGTATTTAAAATTGTTCTGGAACCTGGGCTCAGTCAAGAAAGTTGACCTCCAAAATGACACTGCCAAGCAGCAGATCTGCTCGTGGAAGGTACAAACACAGATCTGTGAACAGTAAACAACCTATGAGCAAGCTGTTTATGGTGCTGAACTGTGAGAACATAATAATGGGTTTATTTTTCCACTCAAACTCAAAAGCATGTCTGATTTCTTGATGGCTTCCTAATGTTGGACAGTTGGATTGCAGGAATTTTCAAGAAAAACCTTCACATCTTATCTAAAGTTTCAACCTTTTAATTGTAGAAACAGCTGGAGGAATACTTGTCAAATATCCTGAAAATGCCGATGTACAGGAACTACCACGGAACAGTAAGTAGAAGTTGGTTTGCTTACCTAGAGAATATTCACTTTACAAATGCTGAATTCATTGAAAGAAGACTTGCAGCTTATGGAGGAAGCATTTTACAGCTGTTTTGTGAGCTTTTTGGCTTAGCTCATTTCTCCAACATGATGGAATATGATGGAAACCAGAGGAGGAGAGTGGATGACTCAGTCTTGGAGGTTGTTGGTATAACACAGGGATAATCTCCTCAAGGAAGTCCAGTCCAGGCAGCCGGTTGTACTTGTGTGATGTAGTGGGTTTCTGTTTAATTCTGCAGAGTGTGCCAGATGATAAGTTAAAGTTTTAAATACTTAAACAGTTGGAATCCAAACCATATTTGTAGTTGCTCCTTAAGTTTGGGCTTTGTGTGTGGTCCTGGATGCAGTTTTGTCTCAGGTTTCTATTCTGTGCAGTTTCACTGGACATCAGTGACGCTGAGTTTGTGTTTGATACCCATTCACCTCTGCAGGTATTTTGGCAGTTCCAAAGGGAGATGGTAGTTGGCTTATTTTCCCAAGTCAGTCCTCTTTTTGAAATAAGGAGAGATGTCAAATCCAGCTTCAGGCCTATTTTAAGAAAAACTATTTCTTTTGAAATTCATCCTGGAGTGTTTCTTCAGTGCTCCTCACCTGTCAGCCACAGCTGTTACATCTCCTGGGGATGGTAATTTATTTCCCCTTTTTTTGGCTGCATAATGACTGTGTTGCTCCATCTTTTGTATTATCAGCAAAATCTGATGCACTCTCTCGGTAGCTGCTGAGCTTAGTGACATTTCTGAGCAAAGGGTGATAACTAGGAGCACTTGGTTTGCAAACAAGCCAGAAATATAGACTGAACTTTGAGTTTCTGTAGCAGCCAGTTCTTCTCTTCCACTTCTGTTGTTGTTTGGTAGATACTCTTCTCTTCTGTAGGACTTCAGTTGTGTAGGGATGTTGGGCAGCTCATAGATGGATGTCATGCCCATAAATAGGTGTGTGTGCTCTGTTGCAGAGCTCAGTGTCTTAAGCACTGCTTGTTGGGTGGGCCAAAGTGCTCACTGAGATTGGCCATGGTGCTTTGGTTTGGCCAGAAATCTTCAGGTTACTTTGAGGCAACTGTATTCCTTAGAGTGCTTCTTTTGGGGACAGGCTGTGGAGAGCTTAATTCCGATGCAGTCAAGAGCTGTGTTAGCCTGCATGTGGAGAAAATCATCTTTTGTTCTAAAAGCAAGACTGGGATAACTTGGCAATTTTGATCAGTAGCATATGCAGAGCGGGGGAGACTTACTTTACAGTGTGGATCCATCTTGTCACTTTCAGGCAGGCGTTGCTTTTTTTCAAATATTTTGGAGCCTTTCTGCTCGTGTAAGAACGTGGGTGGGTGATCTCTTGGCCAGGCTGTGGTTTGAGCCGCGCTGGGGGCCGGGTGAGGAGACGAGCGGTCCTGCCGTGCCCGGGCAGCTGTGGGGTGCTCCCCTCCCGTGCTGAATCGCCCTTCTGTCCCCGGCCCCCAGAGCCAGATGTCACTTTGCACATAAATTCTCAGTTTGTTGTTGGCTTTCACTGGATTTGGCCACAGCAAGGCGTTCAGGGAGGACTCTGCTGCTGCCGCTGGCAGTGCGGGTCCTGCAGGCGATGCTGGAAGAAAGCACAGGGAGAAAAGTGCTGCCTTTAAAAAAACACACCAAAACAACCCCCACCATTCTCAGACTAGAGACTAAAGCGAAGATTCCTGGCACTTTCCCCAGGACTGTATTTGTCCTCCTGAGAACAAAATGAGGGCTTTGCTCTTCCTGTGGTTGAGAAGTCTTTTTGCCTGGACACTGACAAAAGCTGGAGCTGTCTTAGTCCAGGAGCACACTTTGACTCCTGCGTGTTCCTCTCATCAAATCCATGCACTGAGGTGTTTTTTAAAATCTTGAACTCTTTGTAAAGTGGCGCGTGGAGTTGCAAAGAAAGACAAGCTGTGACCTGCCTGGAGGGTAGCCCTCGGTCTGTGTGAAGATCCTGCTTGGCTCAGTTGTGTCTATGAGGATACGTTTTTTTACAGCTGAGCTGCACAGTTTAATGAATTTGCTTTTTTACTTCTTTTATTTTGCATTTGTGGTTAATTTATTATTTACCAGCAAGAGCAAACAGCTTTATACACTGTCTGAAAATGTGCCATGCACTGGGATAGTCAAGCCTGCAAGTCGAGCCTGTAGTGGATTTGCAGACCTGAAGTCCCCAGTGAGTTGAGGATCAGGTCCACAGTGACCACGTGGCATTGTAGAGGTTGTACATTTTACAGCTTTTTATAATTTTTTTTATTTTTTCTCATGTGATTTAAGATTAAATCTCATGCTTTCTAGTCCTTTCCAAAACGTTCTTATAGTACTTCTGGGCTGAAGTGCTTCAAGGCAATTACCACTAAAATGAACGTTGTGGGAATCTCAGTCTGTTAATTGTCTACACCGTTTTTTCTGGAAAATGGAAATTGGAGGAATATAGCCCCAAAATGTTAGGGCTTGATTGGGTTCCACATGAAAATTTTATTCATTGGACCTTTATGTTATTTTTTGTGTGAGTTCCCATACTTGAAGGATGCCTTAGCAAAATGAAAAATAAGATTTGATTGAACTGGAGTGTGTGTGTAATGCTTTGCATGAACTTTAACAAGTGAGAGTAAAAGCTCACCTTAAGTGAAAGCAGTACAGTGTAAGATCAGCTCAGATATGGGAGTGGCTGCTGGTTTACCTCTCATACTGTGCTTGGACCTGCAGACCTTTGCAAAGGTCCCTGCCTGACCTTTTAGTATTTTTAGTTACTGCACTTGAAATACAACACATTTAAGATTTCTTCTTAAATTTGAGTTTCGTATAACCGGGTGTTTTTATTAAGAAACTGTGCAGAACAATATTACTCTGAAGAGTGCATAATTCCATTTCATTGTTAGCCATCAGTGCTAATCAACCCTTTACGTATTTTTTTAACCTGCTAAATTAAGAACAAGAATCAAAATGAAAACCCAACATAGAGCTGCTGAATTCTTTGTGAAGTGCAGGTGCTCTATGAAATTTTTACTTGCATAAGTCATGGATGCTCAGCATTGCTGGCAGAATGGGATGGTTTGAAACCGTGGCTCGTGCACCTTGCAGCTGGTTCTCCACCTTTCACAGCCTGTCCTTCTGCAGCTGATCACTCCCATCTGCTGTTTTATTTTGCTTTTTATTGCTACAACAATGTCATTGAAGCTGCATTCTCTGGGCCTGTATCTCATACTAAAAACATTCTGCCGCGGATGGCTCTGAAACCAGAGTGGGATTCCAGCTCCCCAGGGAGGCAGCTGGGCAGCACAGGAATTCCAGTGTGACAGAGATGAAAGTGCTTGGCTGCTCTGCCTGCCTCTCTCAGCCTCTCTGTGAATGATGAGCACCTCCGATGAAAGGCACTGTAACAGTAAAAATAGCTAATGCAGCAATAATCATAGCAATAAATCATTCGATCAGATACTTTGCGCTGCACTGAGGAATTTTCCTTCTAACTGGAGGAATTTATTTAAGTTTTTTTTTTTTTTACAAACCAACGCTTGATCAACGTCTTGGATGGGCTCCTGTAACCATCACTGCTGTTCCAAAGACTCCTTGGCTGAAAAGGAGGGGTTGCTGTGCTGCCAGACAGTCTTTCCTCTTTTTTTGTGTGGTGGTAGTTCTGTTTCTGCAAGTAATTTTTCCTCCTGGTTTTCCTTTTTGCTTCTTTGAGGACAATTATTTCTCTACAGGCTGTGCTCCTCAAATTGCTGCCAGTTTTCTGGTCCCAGACAGTGTTTTCAAAGGGTTTTGACATGCTTTTGCTTTTTTTGTGTGTGTGCCCACTGTGAGAGATGTCTGGGTTTCTGATTTGTCTGATGGGAAATGCCAGCCATTTTCTGAAGAAGTTTAAATGGGAACCAGGCAAAGAAGTGGCCTGAGACTTTGCTTGGGACCTCTGATAAGACCTTGTGGGGTATATTGGGTTTTCAGGTGGTTCCCACCCTGCTCTGAGTGTAGCTGCAGAAACAGCTGACACATTTGAAGGTCACACAGCTGGTGCTTTTCCAGAACATGTAGGTATAGCAGAGGTAGAAGATGGTTGGTAAAAGCATGGAATAACTTGTTCGAACCACTTTCTGAAAACAGGCTGAAATCAGGCCCTGCCAAAATCAGGGCATTAAATGTGCCTCTACAGGCACATGTCCTTGAGATACCCAGAGGAAAGCTATAGTGTCTTTTGTTCTTCTCCATGGCCTTACTGATACGAGACATTTGGGAAGGTCCCAGGAGCAGCAGAGCATGAGGAGATGGAAGGATCTTCTGTCCTGCTGTGGTTAAGAGGGTTCCCTCTGGCTTTATTGCCTGGCCAAAGGAACAGTGACACCTGCCCTCACCCTACCCTGAGCACCACTCTGCACTTGGACAGCTTTATGTGACAATAAATTAGAAGTGTCTGGGTGCAGACAAGCCTCTGCCATGCTCTGCGTGCTCTGCTGCCCCTGCCCAAGCCCTGTCTTGCACAGGACACCCAGGGCAGGTGTTTCTCCCTGCCAGTGGGGCTCAGGGCTGATAACCAGCAGACTGCCAGGAATGTCCTGCTGTGCCAAGAAAAGCCTGCTCGTTTGAAACGGCCCAGTGTCCTATTTCTAGAGGTGAACGTAATCATGCTGTGCTTTCTCACTGGCTGGGCTCGCTGTTGTGTTCCTCGGTGATTCCTGCTGAAGCAGGAGGAGCCACGAGGAGGCAGGTTGGTTGACTTGGGGATTTCAGCTTGCTCTCCTGCCCCACTGTGGCTTTCCTGTGGATTTTTGGCTCCTGGGACCAAACAGGCAGTGCTGTGTGTGCAGCACTGAGGGGGAACAACTGGCTGGGTGGTCTTGGAGGATGCTCATGGGCTGAGGGGCAAAATCCCCATGTACTGTGTGTCCATGAGGTGGGAGAATGAAATGGAATAGAATGTTCTCAGACCTGGGGACGTGTCCTCATTCTCTTTCCAGTCTTTCTGTGAGCCCCACTAGAGAGAAGAGGAGAGGATTCAGGCAGCCAAAATCGCAGAGACCCCCAAACAGTGTCAAACTTGAGTCCTCATTTCAGCCACTGGTCCAGAAGGGAGGATACCAGTGGGTCCCTATGACACATTTGAGCTTGATTGTCCTGGTTGCCTGAAGTGTGTTCTCCAAAGCACATCTGAAATAAACAAACAGAAAACCCAACCAAACTTCTTTCCTTGGTCTTCTTGAAGATGCTTAGGCAATGGTGGGTAACTTCTACTCTGGACCGTGTAGATTCTGTCTTTATGGCAAGTCACTTCAGTGAAGCAAAGTATTTTGTGGATTTCAGAATTTGAAAGATGAGGGAATCCCTTTCTCTTTCCCAGATGGAGTTTGTTGGAGTAAGCCAGCTGTCATTCATCCATGACCTGGGACCGAAGGGCATGTGAGTTTTGAGCTGTGTCTTTGTGAGTTATGATTCACTAAGAGCGTGGCTTTATAAATAAATGTTGTTCAAATTAATAGCTTTCCTTTCTCACCAATAACTGACTGGGCAACAGTTTGCCATCTAGATATAAAAGATTATTACTGTTCAGACAGAAATGCTACAATTTGGGGAAATAGCTTTGAGAGAAGGCTGCTTTGTGAGACACAAACTGGCTTAGAGAGTTTCTCCCCTTCTCTCCCTACAGCTCATTGACCCCCTAGTTTTTCTGCTTCCTGTATTTCTTAAAACTCCATCGTTTCCTTCTGGGGGGATTATTCTTACCCTTTGTCCAGTTTTCAGAGCACAGCACAGAGGCTGCTTGGGCACAGCTGGAGGTGGCAGGAGCCATCCCTGGGCACGGGGGGCTGGGGTTTCAGCAAGCACCCTCCATCCCAAAGCCCCCCTGCACCTCCAGGTGAGCCACATCACCCACCCTGAACCCTGTTTCTGTCCTTGCAGAGAAGGGTTCATCATGAAGCGCTCCGGGGGCCACCGCATTCCTGGCCTGAACTGCTGTGGCCAAGGGAGGATGTGCTACCGCTGGTCCAAAAGGTACTGCTGGGGTGGTGAAGGTGGGGCTGCCACAGAAATCTCATTGGTCTGTTTCTGCAAAAAAAAAATCTGTGAGGGAGATTCTGACCTTTTTATAAAAGCCACGGGTTTTTCAGGTTGAAAGGGTCTGTAGGCTGTTCCCCCCCTCACCCTCCTCTGTGTGGTGGGTTTTTTCTTTCTCCTGTGGAGTTCGTAGAAGGGACACATTACCCTAAGGGAAAATTGGGATTTCCTACAGGCTGGCAGAAATGGCAATAATCCCCAGGTCTGTGCCCAGCTTTCCCTGCTGTGGGAGCATGGGTGGGTCTGTGCCTTCTGGAGGGGATGTGGCTGGTGACACTGCCCCTGTAATTTTCCAGCCTTGTTTTCTGAGCTTCCCTTCCTCAATTTGCAGAATGAAAATCAATTAACTGAAACACTCTTTGGACCAGTTCAGATCAGAGCAGCGTTAAATCAGACATGACCTGCAGCAGTAAGGAGCTGTTTGGTGCAATTAACCTTGGCATTAAATACATTGCCTTGTCCTTATTACTACAGGTAGTTAAATCCCAGTGTTTTCCTGGGAGTTTTCACAAGCCACACTGTTCCCATGTCCCTTCCTGCTGCAGACAGACGTAACTCACTGTCCCCATCCCTTTGCCTTCTGTGTTAGGTCTGGGTGTTGCCTGGGGCCACAGCACAGGGAGACATGTGCTGTGGGTGAGTATGTGTGCTACCAACTACCCAAAAAAAGCAGGGGTTATTTCCTGGAGCATGGCTTTCCCCTGCAGATCTTTCCTTTTGAAAATCCAAATAGCCCATACCTGCCTTGCAGCGAAAATTTCTTGGTCGATAGAGCTTCGCCGAGAAATATCTACCTTTGGATTTTAGCATCACTCATGGGCTGTCATTAGTTTTATCTTCAATAATCCTCCTTCCCAAGAAAACTTTTCTGCATTCTTGTGAAGAAAAGGTCCTATTGCTTCGTAGTCTTTCACCCATTTTTTAATGTAATTTTATAGATCTCTATAGTGACTGCACTGTGAAATAAAGATGTGACTTTCCTTCAGGTCAAATCATTAAATTGTCACCAGTTCTTTTTTATGGAGAAAAAGCCTTTTCCTCTTGATACCCCTTAGTTTTAACTCTTCTCTGTGTTATGCAGAGCTTAAGCTTTAGTGGGGACAGTAGCACATCCAGCTCTGATGAATCTTCATTTTTCTTTAGAGCCTAAAAATGGGGTGGGAGAAGTACTTGAATGGGATCATATACAGAGTATCACAAGAGGGACACTAAATTCCCATCATGGCCCACTGGGACTGACAGTTTATGCATCAATAGCCAAGCAAATAGCAGGAATATTTCCCAGATAGGGTTATTTAAATGAAGGATTTTAGGACACACAGGTGGACAGTGGGGTAATGCTGTGAATGGGCGTAGAGCAGCCTGGGAAAAACAGAAAGGGGAATGCTTGGAAACGTACCCTGTGGGATTTTAGAGTGAAACTATGGGGCAAACAGGGAGGACAGGTATTTTGGTACCAAACGAGAGGTGATGCCGGGTAACTCTTTCAGAGCACTGAAAGAAAGAAAAAATTACGGGATCTGGAAGTAGCTGAGGAGCTCGAGGCTGTTACTAAAGATACCAGAATGAACAGATTTTTGCAGTGTTTTGTGTTGCTTTGTGTATTTCTGAGTGTGCAGAAGAATGAGGCGAAGGTCTGGTGATGGAGACCTGTGTGGGACAGAGGGGGCTGGTTACCCCAGCTACGCCACAGGGGGAGAAAAATTTAGAAATGCCATTCACAGTAAAAAAACATGTTTTTTCCAGAGTTGCCTTCAGGCTACAGTATTTATGTAAAACCTGCTGGTCATCTCTCCTCATGTGTTTCTAACAGGGTGCCTGTTGCTTGGCAATGAAAGCTTTCCAAAATGCCTCGTTCATATATTTTGGTAGGAGTGAAAGTGATCCTAGAATCAGAATTAATGTTAGAAATGCTGAATTAAAATCTGGGATGGAGAAATCCTGGTTGCACCTTGCCTGGTGCTGGGAGGTTTATCACCAGGGAGGTTCTCATGGGTTTCGTTGAACAAGGAAACCTGTATTTTCAAAGACACTGTGCAAAGGAGTTCTGTAAATAACTCTAAGAAGTGAAACTCACTGTCCAAGTTCATAAAATGGACACTTTTCTACTCAAGAGAATCATCCCCCTGTCTAGCCCCTGAGAAGAAATTTTACCACTTAGTTGAATGTTTTCCTTTCCCTGATAAATGATTTACCTTTGTTTTGACAGAAACACTTTTCCCTTTTATTGGCTTTCTTTATGACTTACGTTTTGACAACTGGCATGGGTGTGAAATCCAGGTGATGTGCTTGCTGTGCCCGCACAGGTGGCTGGTGGTGAAGGACTCGTTCCTGCTGTACATGAAGCCTGACTCAGGGGCCATTGCCTTTGTCCTGCTGGTCGATAAGGAATTCAACATCAAGATAGGCCAGAAAGAAACAGAAACTAAATATGGGTTGCAGATTGACAATCTCTCTAGGTAAGAAAACAGGCTTTGTTTAGCCTCTTTTAGCCCGCTTTTGCTTTTTTTAAGGAGGAATTGGTGCTCCTCTGCGGGAGGGATTAGCAAGGCGCTGGGTCGATGGTGCAGCTCTGCTTCCTGCAGGGCTGGGGCTGGGCTGCTGCTGCTGCTGCTGTGCTTACACCTGCTGGGGGCTGGCCCATAGTGCTGGTCATTTCTGATACCTTAATGAGGCGGTTGGAGCCTCAGCAGCTGTTTGTCCATCCCTGTGGTTATTGCTGGGGCCTGAGGGCACACGGTGCACGCTGAGTTGCACAGTCTGGTTTAGCAGCAATTGCTTAGGTAATTTTCTAGGTGCTGTGTTCCTTTCATGCTGCAAGCAGGGATGTTTTCTTCTGCATCCCAATGAACTATTACCCAAAAGACTTGCTAGTTGGGATAAAGAGATATTTAATATTTTAATGTTAGTGCACAGTGTAAATTCATCTCTTAAAAACTACAACGTTACCCGGCTCCAACTTCAAGTTAAGCTGATGCTATTAATTTAAACCTGGGTATTTTATGCTTGGCAGTGCATTACTGTTAGTGACTCGGAACAGCTCAGTGCTGTGTATTCTTTTGCAAACAAAACATCAAAGCAAAGTCCATACTTTTTTGCTTAAATAAAGTATGGCTGATACAGATGCATTTACCAACACGGGGAGACAGCAAGGGGCAGCCCAATTAAGCACAAGCTGCTCCAGCATCCTGCCCTGTGTGTCCTCTGTTTTGCAGGTCGCTGATTTTGAAGTGTAACAGCTACAGGCACGCCCAGTGGTGGAGGCAGGGCATAGACGAGTTCATTCGGAAGCACGGCAAGGACTTCCTCACGGAGCATCGCTTCGGCTCCTACGCGGCCGTGCAGGAGAACACGCTGGCCAAGTGGTGAGGATCACGTCGCCCCGGCTCTGATGGGCAGAGCTGGTGGCTGTGGGGGGCTGATGGTCATTGGAGAAGCTGCAAAAAAAAAAAAGATGAGGCTTTCTCCACCAGGGAGGGAATAGCAGGGCTGGTGACCGGGAGCGCTTCGCTTCTGTCAGGGCTTTGAGTCACTGCTTAAATAGCATTTTGTAACGTCAAGTTTCACTTGAATTTGAATGCGTTGGGTATTTGCTGTTGTAAGGATAAAGAGAATAAAAGAGGATCAACAAATGCAAATTTGGGTATAGTCTGAAGTTGATTGGTCCTTATGAAGCAGTCCTGTGAGTAATCCTTCTGTCAGCAGTGCAACCTGATTGCACTAATGCATTCACAGAAGTACCTCAAAAACCAGATTCTGGCTGGAAGCAAACCCCTTGTGGTGCCTTTGCTGCAGCTTCTCCCATACTGGCCAAATAGTTTCCATAAATCAAAGGAAACACCACTCCACCATCCTCTCCTGAGAGGCAAACCTGGTTTGCACGTCAGGCAAAAACCCAGGAATATTGTGTGTGGTTGGCAGAGGTGCCAGGTGGCACTTAATAACCTCTTATTGTGCTGTTTTATCAAGCTACTAGCAGCAGCATTGAATTCTCCCTTTGTGCTGTCCTGGTTCTTGATACTAGGTTTGTGTTTGCTTTTGAGAAGAGAATGTAAATGGCATTGACACAGAACCCTCTTCAGCCCCGCACTTCGTTTAATGAAGGGGGAGGAAATGTAAATCTTCCCGCTGTGTTTGCCTTTGCAGGTATGTAAATGCAAAGTGGTACTTCGAAGATGTTGCGAATGCCATGGAAGCTGCTAAGGAGGAGATTTTCATCACAGATTGGTGGTTTGTACTCACATGCTTGGGTGTTGACCAGCTGTCTCTCTTGGGACGCTCCCGACAATGCGGCACTGTTCGGGGGCCCTACAGTATGGCAGCGAGCCGTGCGGCCAGATGGTTTGGCAGCACACCCAAACTTCTCCTTGTGTTGTATTCAAAGGCCTTTTCAGGAGGGTTGGCAGCAAAAGCGCATGCTTCACATCGACAGCTTGGTTTTCTCCTGCCATGGAAATGCCTGAAATGGCATGGAGGCACCACCTGAATTTGTTGTGCCTTGAGGTGGTCATCGGGAGCACAAATCGCTGCAAACCCAAGGGGCGCAAACGTCTTTCAGTGTATGAGGGAACAGGGATGGTCAAACACCTCCAACAGTGCTCTTGCCATGGGATTCTCCTTTCAGCTCCTCCTCTCTGCCTTGGGAAGCCTCATGCCAGCAATGAGAGCATCCTGGGGGTGTGTGATTTTGGTCTGCTCTGAAACAGTCAGTTTTGTCACCCTTTCTGAGCTGCGTGGCTGCCCAAGGACCTGGCTCTGCCCGCTACTTAATTGCTGATCCAATATGTTTAAGCAGTGCTCTGGTTCCTGCTTGAGGCAGGACAAGGGAGTTCTCCCAGCCTCTGGCAGAGTTTCTTGGCTGGGTGCTGGTTGTGGCTGCCCATGTCTTGCCTTTGTGGAGGTTGATCTGCCTGAGGCAGCCTGGCCCATGGGGGTGGGAGTTTCCCAAGGCACGACTCAGATGTCCTCTTCACCTT
The DNA here is from genome assembly GCA_035583155.1 of Acropternis orthonyx. NCBI lineage: Eukaryota > Metazoa > Chordata > Aves > Passeriformes > Rhinocryptidae > Acropternis > Acropternis orthonyx. The sequence continues at coordinate 4,476,165 of JAWWEU010000011.1, read as the reverse complement.
GGGCATGTCTCTGTGCCTATCTTTCTCTATCTGTAAAATGAACCTCTTGCTATTTATCCACTGCCTCAAGGAACTGGGAGAGTTAGTTCTTAGGTGGAAATTATCATGAGAACACTACATATGATGTTAGCATTTACTGGGATAAATCTGTTTCCCACCGTGACCACAATTAAGCCCAATGATTCTGGATCCCCATATGCAACATCAGGTGTCAATTGAAAAGCATCCCATTTCAGACCCATTGTCTCTTACTTAGTGTCTTATTCAGACATTTGTTAATGTACCGTGGAATTCCAAAACTTACCTGAAACTTGGGGTGTAAGATAAAAGTGCTGTTGTCAGAAGCATGTTTTTAGGGTGTAGCAAATGTGCTTTGTTCAAGCACAAGTTGCCAAGTTTGCTTGGTACAAAAGTAAAGGGATTAAATTCTGTCACCTTGCTGTGCAGGAGTTAGATGAGATTGCTTAATTATTTCTTGTAATCCTTAAAGCTATCAATCAATAAAATGTCCTGTTGAGAGATCCTATTGCTTTGTCATAGGCAACAAGGAAAATTCAGCACAGATCTGTGCTGCTCAGATAGCCCAAGTATCAGGCAAACTGAAATCCTGCTCTTACTGATTTTTTATGTCTGCACATTTCTTTCAACTCTACCTTGGGGTTTTCTTTTGTTGCATCTTTCTTTCATAGACAGAGTCCAATTTTCCCTATTTATACATCACTGTTAAATCTGGTCTCTTGGGTTGTTAAATACCAAGATGAATGTGCTGGACACGTCCCTTGCCTTCTGTAATGCTTCGTTATTAAAGAACAAAGAGCAGGATATTGGGGAATGCATCATTCTGGGACGTGAGCCTTCACTTCCACTTTATTTAAACTTTGATTTCTTTGCTTTCCAAGTTGATTATTTAGGGCAATGCTTTGTTTGCAGGCTACGTTTGCCATGTTTTTTCCTCTCCTTTATTTTCTTAGGCTGAGCCCAGAAATCTTCATGAAACGACCCGTTGTGGAAGGGAATCGCTGGCGGCTGGACTGCATCCTCAAGAGGAAGGCAGTAAGTGAGCTCCAGCTGCAACCTCCACCCTGCAGAGAGCCCTGTGCACCCACCCAGTTACAGGGTCATACTGGGACTGCAGCATTTGCACCATTGAGTTTGGTAGAGAGCAGAGTTAAAGCTGGCCAAACCTCATATCAGATGGCCTCAGAAAACTGCATGTTTTGATTTGTGACCCCCATTTGGGTTTGGAAGAGCTCAGAGGCAGAAGGATAGATCCTTCAAACTTCAGTGGCTTCCAGCTGAAAGAGAGTAGGTTTAGACTGGATATTAGGAAGAAGTTCTTCCCTGTGGGAGTGGGCAGGCCCTGGCACAGGTTGCCCACAGAATCTGTGGCTGCCCCATCCCTGGAAGTGTTCAAGGCCAGGTTGGGCAGGGCTTGGAGCAACCAGCTCTAGTGGAAGGTGTTTTTGCCAGTGGCAGGGCATTGGAACTAGAAGATCTTTAAGATCCTTTCCAACCCAGTCATTCTGTGATTCTGTGAGCATCTGATTTCCCCAGGTTTGAGTCACTTCAGCCTTGTGTTATGACTGCCCCAGTTCCTGGTGGGGTCAAGGACCTGTTCCTCTCTGGTGCTCTGCATGTGACATATGTAATTTAAAAGTAAGGGAAAGGCTGAGCACTTTGTGGCATGTTTATGAGTGTGGGCTGTAAACCAGCCTGTGATAACACAGGCACTCGAAAGAATTTGCCCCATGTGATCAGTGAGTCAGAAGGTAAAGCATGGCTGGGAAATCTCCTGAACTCTTGCTGTGGTAGAAGGGCGGGATGGACTTTAACTTTGAATGACTTTAAACTCAAAAAGCACAGGTTTAGATTAGATATTATGAAGAAATTCTTCACTCTGAGGATGGTGAGGCCCTGGCACAGGTTGCCCAGAAAAATTGTGCCTACCCTATCCCTGGAAGAGTTCAAGTCTAGGCTGAATGAGTGACCTGGTGTAGTAGAAGGGGCAGGGGCGTGGGAACAAGATGATTCTGTGACATGGTGAAATAGTCCTTGAGTCCTTCCCCTTCCAAACTATTCATCATCACAGTCCTAGAAATCACATCACATACCTAGAAAATTAGGAGGATTTTGTGCCTGACTGTTGTTGACTTGGAAGTAGTCTTATTTTCTGGCAAATGAAACCTGCCCCCAGGGCATACTTACTTGATAGAAGAATTTGGCTTTGTTTGTCATCTTGTCATGGGTTTTCTTATGAACATAAATACCTTGTATGTGAGTAGTGTTTTAAGGTCAGTTCTCGGAAAGGCTTTCTCTGTAACTTGTGGCATTCCCTTGACTTGACAGAGCAGTCAGCAAACTGGTGTCAAGGTGTAGGGGTAAGGCTGTCCTTTCTGTGTGCACAGTGCTGACTTGGACTTCCCTGGGTGCAGTGGGTAGCAGAATATCATCCACAATTTGGAGATTGCCTAAGCTCTCAGTAGCTGCTTTATGGGAATAGGAACTTAAAAGGCTGTGGAATCTTCAGGTCCCAAGTTTATGCTGGCAAACTCCAGTGCAGATTTTTAATCCATTGTGACTGATGGCAAGTGAAGGTGTCCCGTTGTGTGACCAGTATTTTCCAAGACTTGGGATGTACTTGGCACATTTGAAAATTCTTTAACGAGTGTCCTTAGAATTGCTCCCATGAATACCATGCTGGTCACAAAAAGAACCATCTTTTTGGCACTGCTTATTGTATTCCAGGATCTTGTTTACCTCTACCAACAGAAGGAACTTCTTTGCTGGTGCTGAGTTGGTGGCATCCCCTTTAGGTGAGGGATGTCCATATGGCCACACCGGTCTTGTCATCCTCCAGAGACAGTTAACTGTGGGCAAACCTCAGGGCACCACAAAGCAGCAGGAAATTGAACTTCAGTGCATGTGTGCAACATGATTATACATGATTACCTCAAAGGGTGTGTAAAAGGAGCTGCTGTAGGAATGACCTGTTGGTGGGCTTTGGTGTAGCTCAGCTGTTCACACACAAACCCAGGCACTGAGCCCTCCTCAGGGAGCTGAAGAGCTTTCCCAGGCAGTGCATGTCTGTGCAGACTGTGGGGTCACCATGGTGGGTCTGGAAGAGCATCAGCAGGCACAACACACTTACAGCCTCTTAGCTTTGCTGTATCCATTGATGTGCCTGCACACCATGTGTTATTTTTTATTTCTGACAGCAACAAGGAGTGAGAATTTTTGTTATGCTGTACAAAGAGGTGGAGCTTGCCCTAGGGATCAACAGTGAATACAGCAAGCGGACACTCATGCACCTCCATCCAAATATCAAGGTAATTGCACACTGCTGTGAGGAGGATGTTTGCATTTACTTGTTCTTGATGGCTAGTGCTGACCCCAGTGTGTGAACTGGAAGAGTGTTTCCCACCATTACAGTGGCAATAGTCTGAGAAGACATACCCATGTAGCGACTGCTGCATCTGGCAGCTTCATTTCTGTAGATTATAATGGAATGTAAAATTGCTTAGTTTATATTTGCCAAAGCAGCTATTCATCTAATTCACAAGAAGCCTATTTCATGTGACAAGTTAATGGGGTTGCATCAAATGGAAAATTACACTTTGAGAATGTTGTCTCATTTCAGCATTTCTGTTCAAACATGAATGATGAGAGTCAACACTGGATGTTAATGTTCCCATCACAGATGAACAGCATTGCACTGCCCTGTGCTGTTACACTCTTCTGGCACCAAGCAGAAAGTGAATCGAGGCAGACAAACCAGTAGATAAGGCTAGATCCAGTCTCTTAAAATTAAGAGACATATAAATCTTAAGGAGCAGTAAGATATATGTTATGCTGGAATAATTGATTTAGTGTCACTTGGTCAGTTGTCACAGTGAAGGGAAGCATCCACTCACCATCATCTTTGCAGCAAGACTGAAAGGTGTAACTGGAAGATACACAGCTTTTGGGAACAGCCAGGTGAAATTCTATAGCTTTATCTCCAGCAAGGTGATCTACATAAAAAATAATCCCCAAGCAATTATATACTGTATACTTAGATACAGAAATTTCTGTGCAATAAACACATATCAAAAAGAATCTCATAAGCAAATGCAAACAACTTGCCGGTTTTAAACTGGGGGGGGGAGGAAATCCAGCCAATTTCTCATTTCACTTGTGTGGTGGCAACAACCAAAGAAGTGACTCAGATCACCAATATGTTGTTTTCTTTTAGAGCAGGCTCTGTGTTTGAAAGCTCAGCTATTACAGCTCCACTGAAAGCATGATCTGTTGAATCAGTTTCTTTGACTATGGTCCTCTTATGAAACTGTTGTTGTAAGCGTGACCTATCCCAACCTCAGTAACCACTGCTGCTCGGGAATACCTGTGTTGTGAGGAACCACCTGCCTGCCAGTGTGGCTGACCCAGACAGGGGGGGAAACTGAGTAGCTTTAGCAATCAAGCAGTCTGTGTGGACGCAGCCATTAACAGCTCCAGTGTTTCCCCATCATCCCAAGCAGCCAAAAAAACCCGGACAGCTCTCTGCCTGGAGGGATTTAAACGGGGCAGCGATGCTGAGCTCGAGTGCTGGCTTTCTCCTCAGGTGATGAGGCACCCAGACCACGTGTCCTCCTCCGTGTACCTCTGGGCCCACCACGAGAAGCTGGTCATCGTTGACCAGTCCGTGGCATTTGTGGGCGGCATCGACCTGGCGTACGGGCGGTGGGACGACGACGAGCACCGTCTGACCGACGTGGGCAGCGTCAAGCGCATGACGGCCGTGAAGTCGGTGTCGACAGCCAACCTGGCAGTAAGTGAGCTTGTTCCACCTGGTGGCCGTGGCCAGCACCCGTGGAGCAGGTTTGCAGGGGGGGTGAACAGGCTGTGTCCGCTTCCGAGCGTTGGGTTGGGTTCAGGAGGTTTAAAGACAAGTGGTGATGAGAAGGAGGAAGTATCTGAGCACTGAATGACTCTCTCAGGCTGGATGCTGACCAGCCCTTGTTAGGGTGTGGAGATAGACAGATGGGTTTCTTCTGGAGCTTGAAGCAGCAGTCACAACTTGAAGTCTGTATTCTTTCAATCGGAGAATCTTAGAATCTTTTTGGTTGGAAGGGGCTTTAAAGATTATGTAGTTTCAACCCCCTCCCATGGACAGGGACACCTTCCACTATATCAGGTTGCTCAAAGTCCCATCCAGGCTGGCTTTGAACACTCCCAGGGATGGGGTATCCACAACCTCTCTGGGCAACCTTACTTTTCTTAATAAAACTTGGCTAGAAATGGAAAGTAAGCACTCACAGAGCGCTCTGAGATTCTCAATACGTGTGCCCTCAGCCTTGTTTGCTGAGCTTTCTGCTAACCTGGGTCTGTATGCAACCAAATATCTCTCAAAAATTTGAGAGGTCTAGGTTGAATAAAATTTCAAGGGGAGTAATAATCTAGAGTAAACGTATGGAATCAAATGCTGCTAGTATTACTGGGTTTTCCTGTCAAGTGCCTCCTCAGTACAGGCTCTCCCCGAAAAACGTGGGTAGTCCTTACCAAGGTGTGTCTGTCACAGAGCAAAATTTGGCTCGTGGTTGTTTCTGAGCATTGATAGGCACAAGAATCTGTGGTTAGAGGGGAACCTGTCTGTACATCACCTGCAGCCACATCTTCTGTCTCTTAAGTCTGCAGCGGAGTCGTCTGAACGTGTCCCACAGCAGCATCAAACTCTGTCCCCAGAAAGCCACTTGTTGGAGAGAAATGCTGATGATGCCTCAGACACATCAAAAATGAAAGGAGTAGGAAAACCCCGAAAGTTTTCAAGGTTCAGTATTTACAAGCATCTCCACAAACATGGCATGCACCATGCTGACAGCGTCAGCAGCATCGACAGTGACTCAAGTAAGTGATATTCAACTAAACAACATATATAAAGCATGTGGAGGTGGGTGGGTGGGTGTACGTGCAGATTCAATGATTTCTAGGGTAACGTGTTCTTTGTAAGGAAGGAAAGTTGACGAGTTTCTTAACTATCAGAATATTGGCTATGTATAGTCAATGTGTAAGTTTGCGTCACTGCAGAATACACAGGAAAGGTTTTATGTGGATCTTTTATTTAGCAGTTGTCCCGAGCCATCAGATGACATCATACAGCGTACGTGATTCTTAATGTTTGTATTGCTAGAAAATGTTTCTGCAAGAGGGAATTCCATCTTTAATTTTTCAACTTGCATTTATTATAACAAGCAAAATGGTTTCTGAATGGGATTATCCATTCTTATAGGCCAGTGCTAACCAAGGTTTAAATCAGTTAATTTAAATGGTAATATTCCAAATTTACCCACTTACTAGAGAGAGGAGAGAATATTTAACAGTTGAATACTGAAATGCATCTTTTAATTCTCCACATCAAAAATAGTTTCAGTGCTAAAATTACAAGGATCATCATGACATTTGTTCCAGCATGGAGTCCTTACTGAGAAAGTTCTCAGCTCCTGAAGCTGTATGTTGCTCACGGTGGGAACTTCCTGGAATTTCCACCCCTTCCTGCAGATCTTACTGCTGCCTCTGGCTGGAGGAAGCCTTGCTGGAGCAGTCAGCTCAGGACGCAGGCATGGCTCTGTACTTCATGACATCTGTTTGGTTTAAAACCAGCTGGGTCTTGAATTTGGTCCTTTGCCTGTTGGTCACTTGTAGTTCCAGCAAACTGATGTCTGGTTTGAGCTCCTGTCGTGCCAGGTGTCTCCAGACAGGAGCAGGCACCGGGGTAGCAGAGGTGGATGTGTGTTTTTGCCATGAATAGAGCATCTTGACTTTCTGCAGGTTACTCTAGCCCCACTAGAAGTCAACCGAATATAATCCAGAGTTTAAGGCCCCACCTGAAAATGTTCCATCACCACAGTGAATCCAAACAGGGGCTTGCTGAGCCTCGGGAGGGTAAGTGGAGGAAGGCAGAGGTGCCAATCCCTTCAGGCTTTAGCTGCTGATGGTTTTGCATTATAACTATGGTGAGAGTTAGGTCGGGTGCCAGGATCAGCCTTCACTGCTTGTTCTCCCAACATCCTCATCCCTCCTCTGCGGGCACCCTGGCAGAAGAGCCTTCTCCAGAAACTACTGCAGCATAAATAAGTAATAATTAAAAAACCCAGACCAAAACAACAACAACAACAACAACCCCAAATCCAAACAAAAACCGCAAGCAAATAAGCAAAAAAATTTGCAATAATGACAGCAGGGAACAGTTGAGGAAATAGCTCTGGTATATGATGATTCCAGCGGCTCTCATCCTGCAAAGGAAGAGGCTTGTTACTGGAGCTGAGAACTTCTGCACTGGATATTTTAAAAGTAAGCCTGATGCAGGAAAATATGCAAACAGAGAGAGGAGACAGCAGAGTGGCTGCTGTCAGACCTATGTTTGGACAAAGGCTTGGGTTCCCTCTCTTGTCCCTGATTAAAATCAAAGAAAGCACACTCAACTGAGACAGGAGCCAGGTGGCTGTGAGCACTGAGGTGTTCCCGTCTCCTGATTGCTGTTGGAGGGGCCTGTTCCAGTGTGGTACCTCCTCGAGATGCCTTTGAATTCTGCTACAGAGTGAGGAACAGTTCTGCACCATCCTCCTCTTGCAGACGTCTTCCTCTACGGCATTTATCGCCAATTATAAAATATTGGTTACAAAGTAGTGGCAGTCAACGAGGGGTTTCCATTGCTTTGTGGAAAGGATGTGCAGTCTCCCCTGCGGTCACTCGTGCTCGTTCATGAGTCGCTGTACACGGAGTGGGTGTTGGCCGGATGGTGTATCCCACCCATTCCCATTCCAGCATGTCGAGCCAGCGATTCCCCAGCTCCACCTGGACTCTCACTGGAAGCTCAAGCTCCGCAGGGCAGCTGTGGTGCATACCTGCTGCATGGCATTTTTGGCATGGCTTGGCTCGGCTCGGCTCGGCTCGGCGGGGTCACAGCGGCGCTGGCAGGGCTTGCTTTGTGTAACCAGGTCTTCTGCTGCTGCCAGTGTTTATTTTATTGAGTATTGAAAGGGTTTCTTTGTGCTAAGGGGTTTTATGTTTGGGGGGTTTTTTTTATGGTTACCTGGTGATGTGGTCAGGTTAACATGCTCTTGCCATGTTACTGTAAAATTACTGCTCTGGTGTTTGGTACCATAGGTAAAGGCTGCTCTCAGGGTCAGGAAATAACATCAGTTAACTTTTTATGGTCTAGGCCAACGTTTTTGGGTTTTAAAAGACTGAGGAAAAAGAGTTCACTCACAAAAATACCTCCTCTGGAAAAGGGATCTTGTTAGGAGGGAGTATCCCTGCCTACAATATTTTAGACCATTTTTAATCACCGTGAGTTTTGGAACTCAGGATCCATTTGTTCAACATGTAAACTTTTATCAAATGATGACATTTTTATTTGGAAAAAGCAAAATAAAACAGAGAAAACCAACAATACTTAATAAGGGAACACAAATATCTCGTTCCAGTTAATAAAGATGAGTTCTGTTAGAGGAGATACACCCTGCTAGAGTGGCAAAGTAATAAACCCTCTAGCAGAGAAGGTGGAATTAGTTCATTAGTATTGTAAAATACATTAAGTAGATGATATATATGATGTGGATTCTGCCAAATGGGAATATCTAGGTGTTATAGAACTGGGGAAAGACAGATGATTACAGGGTGAATTTTTTAGTCCAATGTATAGAGAATTCAACATCTGCTTTTTGTTTCTGTAGCAGACTCATATATATGTATATGTATGTATATAACCTGTTCTGGTTGTATAACAAATATTAAAATAGGGAGTCAAAAACACTCCTCTACATCCATTCAAAGCAACAGGAAGACTAGGGAGCAATCAGCTTCCTCTGGCTGGGACTGGCAGGTCCCACCAGTGTGTCCTGTGGCGGTGAGTCTCTCACCTGCCCTGTGCGAGGGTCGGCCCTGACTCCGGAGCATGGTTTTGTTTCTTTGTTTGCCTGGGGCAGATAAAGGATCCATCCGCAGCCTGAAGACGGGTGTTGGTGAGCTCCTTGGGGAAACCAGGTTCTGGCATGGAAAAGACTACTGCAACTTTGTCTTTAAAGACTGGGTTCAACTCGACAAGCCTTTTGCTGGTAAGTGCCTTTGCACCCTGCAAGTCTTTCTACTTGGCTTTCCCTCAAACTCTCTTTCGTATCTTTGCAGTCTCAAACTGTGTTTTTCCTGCTTCCAAGCCAGAGGTAACGAGGCTGGTTTGGTTTGGCTGCCAGGAAGAAGCAGCAAAACTCCCTTTGAGTGGTTCTAGGGCCAATTATGCAGTTATGGTCCGTGGATGTGGACTGCAGGTGACGGCACAAGTCACCTGCCTGCACCTCTGTGCTGTGTCCCAGAAACTTTAGTTAGAGGAGGGGGATGCTGTGCTTTGACACGTTCATGTCCTTTGCCTGAAGCAGTTCAAATGTGCTTTCCTTTCCCACAGACTTCATTGACAGATACACCACCCCAAGGATGCCCTGGCACGACATCTCCTCCGTGGTGCACGGCAAAGCTGCTCGTGACATCGCCCGGCACTTCATCCAGCGCTGGAACTTCACCAAGGTGGGATGTGGGCGTCACTGCTGGGGGCATGAACACAGCCCTGCATCATCCACATACCCTCTGTAGGCATGCATTTCATTTCTTCATGTTGTTGTGGTATGTTGCAATCTCTTCAAGGATTTTTTTTTTATGTTTTTTCCCCTGTGCAGATTATGAAGCCCAAATACCGATCCCTGTCCTACCCATTCCTGTTGCCAAAATCTCAGCAGACTGCTAATGAGTTGAAGTATCAGGTGCCTGATGCTGTTCCTGCCACAGTCCAGGTGGGTGTTGATGGTGTCTTGCTCACGTACTCTTTGTACAGCTTGTTCTGCATCCTCGCAGAAAGAAGTGTTGATTCCTGACAGACCCTCTGCAAAAATTGAATTCTAAAATGCAAAACTCTCACTTAATTAAACTCACAGATCAGGTGCTCAGACCCTCAAATATAATAAAATCATGCAACTCTTTCAGTAGAGAGGCATTAATTTATACCTCCACCTTTGAGGTACAAGAAGTAAGCTGTATGCAGGACTCAAGTTGTGGGAACACCACGACTTCGCATCGCTGTGTGGTTTTCTGGTTTGCTTTCTGCTGCTCTTCTTCTAGCACATAACATTTGTTTTTTTATGATTTGGGAAGGCCTGATGGGTTGAGGTTACTGAGTCACTGAGTGTTTATCTCAGATCTTAGAGCAGTCTACCAGGCCCCTGCTGCCTCACTCAGACAGGCAGTGGTCACAGAGAGCCCAGCGTTAAGTGGAGTCTCAGGGCTGTTGCTTTCTGCCTTGAACTTTATCTCAATTTTATTATGCAGCCACGCAGCCCTGTGGGTCCTGTGAAGTTCCAGACAGTCAGCCCACGGTCTCATTTGTGACAATCATCCTCACAGTCAGAATTGCCAAGATACCTCTACATAACACCCTGTTAGTTCTATTGAGCGCATGTATTGAATACTCCTGTTACCCAGCAGAAATATGAACTTCTTGAAGAGTACAAAGTCAAAATAATTATGCTGAAGCAGCAAAACCATTGTGTGAATAAAAGATCTATGAAGTAAGACCAAACCCAGGAAAAATGCGTGCCTTTGCTGTTTGTAAGGAGTGGTCTACCCAGAAGACAGCAACACTTGGGAAAGCTTAGTGAAATAAGATGCTTTTTTTCTGGGTTTGTGGGTTGCCAGGGCATTGTCTGCTCCTCCCTGCATGGTGTGAGGGGTGTTCAGCATGGGGATCTTGTTTCATGGGTCTGGGGTGTTTTACATCAACCTTCAAAGTAATGCTCACAGCTTGTTGGGAAATAGTCTCCTCCAGGCATCAGTGTGCTTCCTTGTGGCTGTAAATGCCTCCCTGGCTGTCTGTGACACCACCTTTTTGGGAAATCTTGTTCTCATCAAAGTGGTGGGGTTTGTGTCCCCTGAGCACACTCTAACCACAAGATAAGCTGCAACTTCTAAGTCATGCGGTTTGCTGTAGCAAAAAGCTAAGCTCTGCTGATTACAGAACTGGAAGCAGTTCCCAAAGGAGAAATTCAACTGAGAACAACCTAGATTTAACTTCCCTTCAGTCCATACTGCAGAACTGCTGGCTCAGGGCATCAGCCTGTGGGAGAGGAGGACGGTGTTTGAATGGTGACTGTGGAATTCCACAGACACCGGTGCTGAGTGATGGCTGAGCTGTTGGAAAACTAGCCTGGCCACCACATTGCTGGGGCATTGCAAATAACTGATACATCCAGGAAAACGAGGGGCTGTTCTCAGTGATGCCATAAACAGCAAAAAGAGAGCAGGTTTGCCGTGTAAATTATTCCTTTGAAACTACCTTACTCACTGCTAATTTATGTCAAATTGCAGCTCTTATAGATCTGTCAGAGTAGCCCAGCCCTGCATGTAGCCAGATAAATAAAACTAGATGATATTAGGGTGAAAATATGTTGTCCTGCAATGTGCCAGCCTTCCCAGTATGAGGGAAAACTGGTGGGGAAGAGCATTTGGAGCGCCAAGAGTGGTGGAGGTGGTTATGAGGTCTCCTCTACCCAGGCTGGGGCACCCTGCCTGGGTGCAGGTCCCCAGGCTGCTTGCAGCTGGTTTATAGTTTTTGGGTGACCTGCTCGAGCTCCAAGGCATGGTTTTGCATGCACATACTGGAATTTTGGCTGTCTTCCTCCCTAATGCCAACACTGGCCTGGTTTGCATGGGTTCCCCATCCCCACATGCAAGTGCCCTGAGCATCCCTTAAGTCCTGCTGAGAGTCTGTGAGTGGCTCAGGCTCTCCTCCTGATGGAGATATCAGATTTAGCTGCTGTAGGAGGTGAGGAGAGGGAAGGACACGTGCAGCCTGGATTTGAACTTCCCCTCATGGTTGCCTTTTTTTGGAGCTTCCAGGGTGTGCATCCCTGTGTGACTTCTTTCCTGCAGTCCCAGGAATATGAACCTCTTGCCTGTCCAGTTTATTAGTTTTGGAGCTGAGGGCTTCAGGCACTCACATCTCCTTTCAGTGGTGCAGTCCAGCACAGAAATAAGCAGATACCCTAAAATCTTTCACCAGCTTTTTAATCCAGAAAAACTAGAGCAATATTGTTCTTGTTCTTGATATTGAATTCTCTGACTGGGCAAGAGCCAAACTCCTATTATCCCCATTTGGTACAGCCCTGAGGTAAAATCCAGCATCCCAGGGCTGTCCTTGGCTGTGGGGTGATTGAGGAAAGCCTGGCTGCTGGGTTTCTTGTTTCTGAGCCTTGTTTGCAAATGTCTTCAATTGTGGGCAGATCAGAGGAAGGGAAAACACAAAGGATCCATGGGGATTGCAACGTTGCTGCAAGCCCAAACCACTGACCTGTCAGCAACAGATTGCAACCTCATTGTACCATCTGGTATTGCTCTCCTTTGTCAGAGGAGAGGAGCAGGAAAGAGCTTTTGGGAGGGTGGGGATAGCAGGAGCAGCACTGACAAGGGCTTTCCCCTGGGCAAGGAGGATGAATGCAGTGTGCATGGGAAATGCTGTGGAGGTGCAGGCTGGGAAGGAGGAAGAGAAGTCAGGAATGGTCTCTCATCCTCTTTCGTTTGAACTTCCAGGCTTTGCTTGCAATAGCAACGTGATTTTTGCAAGAACACATCAATTCTTGAAAGAGTCAAATAGCCATCTGCCAAAGGCAGTGCCAGGTTTTTTTCTGTCTATTTCCATTCCAGAGTTTGCAGTTATCTGCCAAAGCCAGCGTTGCACAAGATGTGATGTAGTGAGGCAACATCCCATTCCTGATGGAAATGCAATGAAAATTTAATGCTCTGGCAGTAGCTAACGCCCTTACCTCTTTGAAGTCTGCGTGAGAGCTTGCATTGTTTGGGGTTTATGCACTAGCCCTTGGCAAGCATCACATTTATTATCCCTCTATCGGTTAGAGAAGTTAAAGGGATGACAAGAGAGGCTTGAGGGAGGGGAGAGGAGAGGCAGGAGCATGAAGATGCCAGATGTGGATGGGAGTTGCTCTGCTGGGCAGTGTGGGGCCTTTTCTCCCTAGGAAATAGGTTGGGTTTGAACCAGCTCACTTTACATATACCTTGATAGGAAAGGGGAGATGCCCAGGAGTGTGAGCTGGAACATCAGTGGAATGAGAAGGCCTGTGTAAGAAACTTCCAGGTGTGTGTCTATGTGTCTGTGAGCGCCACAGCCTTGTTTCCTTGGGATGCAGCTGCACCCATGCAGCGTTGCCATTGGTAGCCTTGTCCTGTCACCTCCTCACCTGTCCCTGTGGCTGGAGACCTTTTAGAATGGTTAAAATTAACTTTGAGGTCCAAGCTGGAACACTTTGCACCCGTTCTGCTGTCCCAGCCAGCACCTTCTGACACCTCTTCTTCCCTCGACACGTGGATTTGAGGTTGCACCTGACATAAGCTTTTCGGGTGATGCTGTGCCAGCTTTTTGGAATGAGCCATGACACGTTGTTTGGGATGAGGCAGAGGGATGGTGGCCCTGTGACAGCAGGCAGTGTGGGGTGTGGAGGAGGGAAGGGGAAGGCAGGCAAGGGCAGGTGGATGATGCATTGGGAAGCCATGGTGCTGGAAAGGGGTGGTCCTGAGTGATGGTTCTGTTGTGTTAACTACCAAAATGAAAAAGTTAAATATCAGACTTTGTACACTCAGAAGCTGCAATCTCCCGCCCTCTGAAGTGCAGTTCCAGATTGCTGTGCAGGTGAGGGTGGGAGGGCTCCAAGCTCCTGTCCAGGCTGTAGCCTGAGCTCTGTGTATGGCAGAATTAGCCTGCTTCCTACCCAGAAAAGTTTGTCTATCCTTGTTAATGCCACTGGCAGAATTTTGTTCAGGATCTCTGTCTGCCGTGGTGCTTGGTGGGCTCTCAGCAGTGTCCAGCCTAGGGCAAGTGGGAATGCTCAGCCTTGGCTTTACAAACAAAATGGGCATTTAAAACCCCATGGGCATGAACAGCTTTGCCTTGCAGAGACTTTTGCAGGCACAGGGCAGCTGTTAGGGGCTGGTAGAGACTGTGATGGCCCTTGTGTTCAGGCTGGATCCCTCACTCCAGCATCTGTGTTTGGGAGACTGGTGAGTGCTCCCTCCTGTTGGCCAAGAGAGCAGCCAAATAGGAAAGTTGCAGGGCCTGTTTTTCAGTGGAGGAAAAAACTCCTTCTGTCCAGGTGAAGGAATTAGCTCAGGAGTTGAGTGCTACCTAGCAGCAGTGCCCTTCAGTGCCACTTCCAGAGATGCTTCAGAGACAAGAGGATTGGCTTGGTTTAGGCAATCAGCACCTGGACCAAAGGGCCAAATCCTTACCTGCTGCTTACTCCTGGTAATTAATTGGCCCTCGAAAGTCCTCAGCCCTGCCTTGGCCAGCAGCCTGCTTCAGTGGTGGGTGGTGATGACAATGTGACAGCAGGGCTCAGGGTCAGGGTGTCAGGGATGTTGGGAAGACAGGGGGAGTAACATGGAGGAGATCAGAATCTGGACACAGATAATGAAAATAAATCTCTAGAAGAAATTTCCAAGGCAAAAACGTGGTTGAACCCTGAAAGAGATTAGGATTTTGCACATACTAGCACACATTTCACAGTTCCTCAACACTTGGATCTTGTCCTGTCTGGGACTGGCCTTGGGTGCTGGTATAATGGCTGTATTGAGATATTTTAAGGCTATTGTTCTGAGGGTTTTGTCTTGACAGTGTTTAAAGACAGAGGCTGATCATGAGTAATTATTTCCCCCAAGCACATACTCTGCCAACATTTAATTAAAAACTACATTTCCATCTAGGAAAATGTCACTTGGGGCATAGTGTGGCTTCCTCTTGACTCAAAGTTCAGGAGCAGGAGGTGCCACAGCATCTCTGGCTGGGGGGGACAGGATGCTGGCCACTGTGGGACTTGCTCAGCCTGGCCCAGAGCACCAACAAAGGTTGTTTCTCGTATTGGTTTGGCTCCCTTGCACAAAAACTGCAGGAGGGAGGGGCAGAACGTGCCCATGGGATCTTGCAGGATCTCCTTTAAAAGTATATTTCCAGTAAAAACTAAAAAAATAAACGTGGCCAGCTGAACTATAAATTTTAGAAGCCGTATCGTCACGAATGGGATGGCTTGTGCAAGAATTTGGCAGAAGAAACAGATGACCTTGAGTGCTGAGGACAAAGATACAGCCAGTGTTATCAGACTGACTGTACTATTGTGTACAGACTGCTTGTGGGAAAAACGCCCTGCCCCAGCTGGAGACCATTTTAAAGTGCTGGGCAGGAGGTCACTGGTGGGAGGTGCACACCTAAAGCTTGGAAATTCAGGGTGTTTTAAAAGCTGTTTATCATAACCCCTGAAGCAAGAACAAAATTCCATTGTGCTGCTTCTGTTGCATCTGGAGCTGCTCGGGTGGGAGAGGGCAGGAACACAGCAACAGGTCAGGGCACGGGTGTTTTTAATCAAAACATTATGAAGCATTGATGCTGTTTTTGAATGTTCTTGCTCCTGATTACAAATGCAGTACAAATACTGCACGTATTACCTGTTTTAGTGAAATCCTGGCAGGTGAATGTTGCCAGGGAAGAGCATTGCCTCTCCAGGAGTTGAGTTGCCGTGCTGTGGTGGACAGAGCTGAAGGTGTTGCTGCCTTGCTTTGCAGGTGATCCGCTCTGCTGCTGACTGGTCGGCCGGCATCAAATACCACGAGGAGTCCATCCACAAAGCCTACATCAGTGTCATAGAGAACAGCAAGCACTACATCTATATAGAAGTGAGTGGCAGTGAGGGAAAGCAGGGGGGTCCTGATCCTCTAGGCACGGCTTGCAGCCATCAGGAGGGGGTAATTCTCTGTTTCTTGAGGTTTGGTCTTAATTCGTTATGAATTTAGACAGATCCATTAACTTCAGTGGGCTTCAGACCAAACTAATGGGTTTTACCCTGACAGTCCTCTGACCACAGCGTGGAAAAAATAGACCTCTCCTTTATAAGGCTGTTTGCACAATTGCCAGCAGCTTTCATGGCCTGTCCCATCCATGGCTTTGCAGTGTCCCCTGTGCAAGCCCAAACCTCCCACTCACAGGGCTGCTCTTCATCCATTCAGCCTTCAGCTGCAGGAATCTCTTGTGTCAGAGTGACACTCAGTGCTGGCTGAATGAAGATGCTTATTCTCCTCTTTTATTTTTTTTAGCCTCTTTTTAGGTTGCTCTTTACATGAACTTTCTAAGGAGTGTGATTAATGAGGACTAATTCATTCCCCAAGCAAGCACAGACACACATATCATTTAATCGTAATTGAAAAAAGCCTCTATTCCAGTGGCACACAAACCCAGCTATCTTTAGTTGCTCTTGGTCTGAAACAAAGCATGCAAATATTTTTGGTTGGTTGCTGGCAGTGTCTGACAGTAGCTTTGCTTGCTTTTCCTGCAGAACCAGTTTTTTATTAGCTGTTCTGATGACAAAGTTGTCTGGAACAAGATCGGCGATGCGATCGCTCAGAGGATCCTTAAAGCTCACAGGTAACCCGTTCTTAACAAGGCAGTGGAAATCTTCTAAGTGCATTTCCATGGTGTGTGTGGTGCAAAATAACACCTTCACAGATACAGCTGTGCAGCAGCTGTGCCAATGCAGAACTGATGCAGTCGAGCATCTGCTTGTGTTTGCAGCAGTGAGACTGCTTAGTGGCTTCTTTGCAGCCAGAGAGTGCTTTTCTGGACTTACCCTGATGCAAATGGATTTTTATCTATGGAACATTTTTAAAGGCAGGTCCCTTATGTTCTGGTTCAGTGACACCTTTGCTCCGTTGCCAACCGGCCCCGAACTGGGTGGTCAGGCAAGTTAAAGGGTGGGAAGGGTGAATTAAGTTTTGTGGTTTATTTAAATCATCTATAGGGAGAATTGGTTTCAAATGAGGGAAGCAAACACATTTTAAGGGCTTGACTTCAGGGCTCAGCTATTGTTTGAATAACTTTTCCTGGTACATGCTGGAGGGTGTTCACAACCTCCAGCCATTGCAAGGGGACCATCGTTTGTGCCTGGATGGATTGAATCCAACCATGCTTTGGGCACTCCTTTTGCTTCAGCACACTTAAGCCTGTGCCAACATTAGTGGCTTGTCTTCACTTTGATCCTGGGCAGCCTTGCTTAAGATTGCTCCCCTGGAGTCTCTCTTTAAGAGCCATATTTGTATTTCATGGTCTAACACTGTATCCTGATCTTGCTGGCCTGATCTACAGAAAACATTCTAAATTTCTTCCTTTCATCTCATGTGCTTTTCCACCATGCATGAAGATATTTCTTGCACTAATTATTTTTTCCATATTGTAGTTGGCCAGAGCTTTGCTGGGGCTGCTTTCCCAGAGAGGGTCTCTCCAGGGTCACAGGAATTTTGCTCTTTTTGGCACTTGAGCTTGGAAATTCCCACTTGGACATAGGCACCCAACCTGAGATAGGCAGGCATTGGGGTGCGGGAGCTCCCACGAGCCAGGCTTTGTTTGGAGGCACTGTGGAAAGAGGAGCACTGTTCAAACTGGGAGGGCTCTGGTGTTATCTGCTGTGCCATTAACAACAGGGTGGATTTTCCTGTGATCTGTGTGAGCTGCAGTTCATAGCCCAAATAATGGAAATTAGCTAAGGATGAAAAGATGGGATGGATTTTCTCACCTGGGGTAAATGAGGAGTGGTGCCAGTGCTGCTGAAAATGGTGTTGCTGGTATTTGCATTGCAACCCCAAGGTTCTCAGGCAGCTGGACACCTTCCTGTGCCTAAAGAGGCTCCAGGAGAGCTGGAGAGGAACTTTGGACAAGGGCATGTGTGATAAAACAAGGGGGAATGGCAGGGCTAGATTGGATATTGGGAAGAAATTCTATACTGTGAGGGCAGTGAGGCCCTGGCAAGGGTTGCCCAGAGAAGGTGTCCCTGCCCATGGCAGGGGAGTTGGGACTAGATGAGCTTTAAGGTCCCTTCCACCCAAACCATTCTAGGATTTTATGATCTCTGTGCTGATCAGTGCCCCCTGGAAAGCCACGCTGGACTGCCTTTCCTGCCTTTGGGAACTGATTACCGCGGGTCCCTTGCATCAGTTGCCTGCTATTAGCAATGCTGTTGAGTTAGCAGCAAATTCTCAGAGTAATCTGTTAAGATTTTCCTGTTACATAAAGTTTATGTAATGGGTGTCATTCTGTCCAGGTACTAAAAAGTCTAGCACAGAAGGGAGTCACACAAATTCTTCAGTGACCCATTTCCAGACATGATGCTCACTTGTGTGTTACTCCAATTTTATGCCAGTATTGTGCTGGTTTAATGTTGGTGATTGCTCACCGAATAAAAGGTTCAAATTCTGCACACTCCAGAGGGTTTGGCATTGCCTAAGATTAGAGTAAATTCAGACCTAAATAGTTTGTATCATAATGTTCATGTTCCAAACTGCCCCAGGAAAACAGTGTAGGTGACACACAGATGTTTAATTGTAAATTAAGGTCTCTAGTGAAGCCTGTATACTTCTCACTCTTTTAGACTAAATATTTTCTACTGATGTTATTAATAATGTTCTTTTCTTAGTTTCCTCTTTTTTTTCATGAGTGGCTCTCTAACCAGTTTAATAAACACTGGCCTTAGACCAACAAGTTGCTTTTTGGGGAATGCTTTTGTTGGTAGATCTTTTTCATGAGACAAACAGACTTGGTTTCACAGTCTCTTCTGTATGGGTAAGTCCTCATTAACTGTTTCTGAGCTCTGCTGGCAAACCAAAGCCAGTCTGCAGTGCCAAGCACAGCTAGAAGGAAGCATTGATTGAAATTAAAACCACACAGGTCCTCCCTGTCTCCCTCACAACTCAGGTGGGACCCCAGTGCTTCACAATTCCCACACTCTTAAATTCACAGGCATGGCTTGCTCGAGGAAGGAATGCTTTTAACAAAAACTTCAGACTGGCTTATCCTCAGACTGCTCTTGAAGGGGTTTTGTGCTGATTAAACTGTGTTTGCCATCTAGTGGCAGCACCCTTCCATGGAGCCTCCTCCTCCTCCTCCTGGGTGCAGGACAGGGGATTGACAGCACCCAGGGGGCCTGGGAAGGGCTGGCAGAGCAGATGTGTCTGGCTTTGGTGAGCAGAGAAAAGCCCTAAGGAGCGCTCTGGCCGTGGCTGTTGTTCTGAATTGGGATCATGATGAGGGTGTGGATTAGTTTGGGCAAACTCCGGAACAGAGTTTTTGTGGGATTTGCTCTATCAGTGACATGCTTGCCTTCCTCCGATGATCAATGTTTTGCTTGTACCCTGAGTATTTTCCACCTTTTGTGATGTTTCTGACATCTGAAAACCAGGAGGCAGTGGAATGTCAGGTTGGATTTTGGATTTCTGCCTGTGATAGCTCTGTAACCTTCACTGTGCCCTGCCAGGCAGTTGTATGCTCCAGTGTGCACCAGTATGAGTGTGACTGGGCTGTTGGGGTGCTCAAACAAACTTCTCTAGTGGCAGACACAATCTGTAAAGTACCTAGCCTGCCCCTGAACTTCAGTGAAAATGTGGTTCTTTTCCTTTAGCTTCTTTTGTTGTCTGCTGAGAGCAAATTATTCCTTCTCCTCCTGCAGGAGCACTCATGGAAGTACGGATGGTGGGTGGTGAAGACCTGAAACTGGAAATCCCCTTCACACTTTGCTCCCTTAAAATTTGTGTAGGAGCCCCAGGTGGGAACCAAGTCAGTCAGCACAGGAGAAGTGAAACCAGGGGGACTTCACCTTGTACGAAGGTGTAACTTTTCCAGGCTAATGTAACATTTCCAGGCTGATATTCCCCCCAAACTGTTGTTTCAGGGAGAACAAGCGTTTCCGAGTGTACGTGGTGATCCCGCTGCTGCCTGGGTTTGAAGGAGACATCTCGACCGGCGGGGGGAACGCGCTGCAGGCCATCATGCACTTCAACTACAGGTACTGCAGGGCTGCTGGAGACCTCCCTGGAGGTCCCCAAGGCCCCACCTGCCATCAGCATGGGCAATTTGGACAGGTCTTTTTGGGCAACCTAGCCTGGTGGAAGGTGACCCTGCCAGTGGCAGGGGGATTGGAACGGGACGAGCTTTAAGGTGCCTTCCAACCTGCCAAACCATTCTGTGATTTATTTTCCATTTAGCTGATCAAACCAGGACTTGCTGACCAAGATTTGTCTGCAAATCTGCCTTTTTGGCCAATACTTGGCCTGGCTCTGCCCACTGGCCCCGTGAAGGCAATGGCGTGTTCCCCAGGGTGATTCTCCTGCTCTGGGATGGATGTTTTTGGGGGGGCACTTGAAACCCAGCAGATATCACAGAAAGGACTGATATGCAGTGGTGCTGGCTAGCCACTGTGCTGGGAACAGGCTGTATAGGAAGGCAAAACAGCCCAAGGCAAGATGGTTTTACTGGAAAGCTGCTGTGTTATGGTGTGGCCAGGGCTACTGCTACCCCTGGAGTGAAATCTCCCTCGTCTGCTGTGCTGTAAGTGTCCTGCTGCACCTCCAGAAGGATGAGTAGGGCAGGGGACAGAAACAGAGGGAAAAACAGCATGTGCCCCTAACCAGACCCTTTCTGCCTGAGCTTTTTTCTGCAAGGGCAACCGCAGGTCTTGAGAAATTGTCCATGGGTTGGTTATTTCTCAGTGAGATGCCAGCTGTGGCTTTTCCAGCCCAACCATAATTCCAAAAACTCTGTGACCTGGCATTCTGCACGTGTTGATGGTTTTCTTAACATGAGTTCACATCAAAACCTCTGGCACAGGGAGTAGCAGCTCTGTTTGTCACACATTTGCCAAATGCTCCCCAGCTCCTGTCTGGGTTGGTATGACCTCCTGTAGGAAATGAGCAGTCCTTGATGTATCAACAGTCATTTGGGAGAGGTGTGTGCTCTGGGAGCACCCTGTTTCTCCTGCTTGCACGGGGTATTTGAGAGGCATCTGTGTTTGTGCTTGACCTCACCTGGCTCTGCTCCAGTAAGTGCTGCTGCCTCAAGTCTCCGTGGTGCTGATGGCTGCCCTACCTTCTGCTTTCCAGGACCATGTGCCGAGGGGAAAACTCAATCCTGAGTCAGCTGAAGGCAGAGGGTGGTAAGAGCTTTATCCCTTTCCTCTGTGTTGTTTAGTTTTGGGATGCTGCTGCTCAGTGGCTGCATCTGTAACACGTCATACAACACGTGCTATGGACTTGTGGGGCTGTGAGCCACATCCCCCTTGACTCTCATCCCATGGCGAGGTCTGTGGGGTCATGGGAGCCATGGCCAGTTGTCAGACTTCACGCCTGGATGCAGCCCTGATCCAGAGGAGGGGAGCACCCCAGGGAGGAGCACGGCACAGTTGCAGCTGCTCGGGATTGTGTTATTTGGAAAATGTCCTGAGAGGGGTCACGCTTCTGGGAGCACTGAGCCCTCAGCCTCCCCCGTGAATCCCACCCAGGGTTTTGCTTCTGGCAGTTGTGAAATGCTTAGAGGAAAAACCTGCCTAAGCGGGATGCTGTTTCTGAGTTGCTTCCATGCCACAAGGATGCCTGCCGGAATTTGCTCTGTTGGGAATCGGAGTGCCGTGAAAACCCACGTATCACAAACCCTAGGGGCGTGCATAATGCCTCATTTGTTCTAGGTCTTGGTGTAAATCTGAAATGCACACAAGTAGGATGCATTTTCCGTACTATGCATGGACGAAACACCTGCTTCCAGCCTCCTTTCTGCAGGATCTGCAGAAAAACAGTCGCATAGTCCAGTTATTTTAAGATGTTCAGAGCCTTGTGTGCTGTGCCGGGGAGATTGGGGTCATTCTCGCTGAAGGGGAAGTCTCCAAGCAGGCATCAGATCAGAGCAGCACAGAGAGCCCACAGGCAGCTTTTGAAGTCTGTTTTTGAAGGAACTTATTTCCATTATCTGGTGGGTTTTTTAAGTCAAAAGTGAACTGTTATGTATGTGGGTCTTTATGTAAAGAGGGTCTTTTCCTTCTCTCTTCCACCTCCCTCATCCTGTCGGTTTTGTTGTCTTTTAATTTTCAGTTGGAGATAAGTGGATAAACTACATATCATTCTGTGGACTCCGAACATACGCAGAGCTGGAAGGGAAACTAGTCACAGAGCTCATCTATGTGCACAGCAAACTGCTCATTGCTGATGACAACACAGTTATAATCGGTGAGCAGGAGCTTGCAGGAGGGTTTTGGACCACTGGGTTATACCTGGATCAATCCCTTCCCATCCCCATGCACAGTGCAGGCTGTAGTGCCATGGCTTTTCTATGTCGTCATTACTTTGCTGAGAAATATTTTCCTGTTTGAAAAAGCAAACCCCAAAACCAAACTCGTAAATTCATCAGGAGGGAGGAAAGGATTCGGAGGGCTGTCGTTTAATTTGTTTTTCTAAAATGGTTTTAAAACTGTGTGTAACCATGAAGAGAATCCCAGTTGCAGGGAATATTGTCCATCTGTCTTGTATCAAACTCTGCTCGAGCAGGAAGATTTGTGAGACTTGTCATCTGTTCCTGAAAGAACAGAATGTGCCGTAAAATTTGGAAAGGTTTGGACAACATGTGTCATGTATCAGCTCTGTTTCCTAAGAATGGGGCAATATGCTATAAGGAGTAATAGATATTATTTCATCCTTTGCTCATACCATATTTATGATGAGAACATGAAGCAAAGACAAGAGAGCTCAGGCTCAGAGTTCCACACTGCAGCAGAAAAGCAGAATTTCAGCCTGTTTCTTTAAAGAACCCCTTTTTGAGCTGTTACATCAGCAATGAAAACTTTGCCAATGAATAATTTAATACCAGATTTCACAAGACTCACAATATTCTGGCCGTTCAAAGGCAGCGGTCCAGCCTGTGGTCTCAGGTGACCTGTGGTGAGATTTGCTGCTCTGTCAGCCCCTGGGGGGCCAGATCCCATCTCCAGTGTGCAGAACAGCTCAGAGGTGGTTTGATATTAAAACAGGAGTAGTGTTGTTCCAACTGGAATGGTCTGGGGGCCTGGGACAGCTCTTAATTTCTATTTTCTCTACCCATAAGCCTGAGGATGGATTTTTTTACAGCATGTGCCTCCATCTGGGTGGTGAGGGGACAGGGAGTCAGTGTCATCCCTTTTGCACTTAAGAGAGTGCATGGAAATTAAATGCCTATGGAACTACTGTGCAGGAGCTGGAAAGAAGGAGAGGGCCTTAGCTTGTTTTTCCTCTGGAGGTGTTAGCTCCCCTGGAGTTAATCCAGTCCCTGGGAAGGCTCAAGGGCTAAATGCTGCCTGAGAGTCTCTTATGGCTCTGTCTGTGAGATTTTTTTCCCCCATCCCCTGCTTTCTGATGGCTGTGTGGGACAGAGAAACCTCTTTGGGTGATAAAGCCTCTGTTGGTCTCAAGCAGAACCCCCCTGAAAGGCACAGCCTTCCACAGTAACCTGGTCTAGTGGAAAGTGTCCCTGCCCATGGCAGGGGAGTTGAAATGAGATGATCCCTTCCCACCCAAACCATTCTGTGATTTCTGATTTACCCAAAGAGCCTATCCTGCCTCAGGTAACTTCATATCCAAACCAAATGCAGTGAAGACCTTTAAAGCTGTCACTTCTTCAGCCAAAGCATTTGGGAAGTTACAGAAAGAGTAAACTTTTGAAAATACTGGCCTGGGCTAGCTTGCGATTTAACCTTCTTCCAAGCCTGGAGCTGTTGAATCCTGCAAAAATTAGTTGGGGGGGTTTCTTTTTTTGCCTCCCCCAAACTGTGTCACTCAGGGTCTGTGTTTCCGTCAGGAGCCCCTCTGGTTGGGTTTTTACCCAGTGAAGCCATGGCTGGTCCCCCCACGGAGCTGAGGGATGTGGAGGGCCAGGGGAGGTGGCGGGCGGAGACGGAGGGTGTGCGGGAGCATCTCGTGGGGCCGTGGGGCATTGCCCGTGCTCTGTCCTCCCCCTTGGCCAGGCTCTGCCAACATCAACGACCGCAGCATGCTGGGCAAGCGGGACAGCGAGATGGCCATCATCGTGCAGGACACGGAGACCGTCCCCTCCGTGATGGACGGGGAGGAATACGGCGCTGGGAGGTTTGCGCAGTCCCTGCGGCTGCGCTGCTTCAGGTGGGCTGCGCGGGGATGCAGGCGGGGCTTGCTCAGGCTTGCACAGCCTTCCCAACCAGCCAGGCTTAGCACTGCCTGGCCTGGGTTTAGCCCAGAGTTTTGCTGCTGTTTCGCTGGCTTTCCTCATGCTGCTCCTGTCCTCAGCTCGGCAGCTTGACTTCACGGATCGTTTTGCTCCAGGATTTCTCTAGCAGAGCTCATAAACAAGTGGTATTTCCCCTCCACATCCCATTTTCACACACTCTCAATCTTGAGTGTCAGTGTCACTTTCCAGTGGAAGTCTCTTCAGTGGGAGCAGCCATCTGGCCCATAACACGTCCATTTTTAATTTAAAGCCTTTTTCGTTTTCCCTTTTTTCCCCAACCCCATTTCCCATCTGGGCAGTTACTGCGCAGAAAAAGAGGAGAAAATCAAGCAGCATTTCAGCTGACAATCACAGGGGATGGGAGTGGGAGAGTGCTGGAAGCACACAGGGTTGGGCAGTTCCCAAGGAAACTTCTAATCTCGTGGCATTTCTCAAGAAGGGGAGTGCCCAACGCATCAGCCTTCATGAGCATCCACCCCTTGGTCTTCTCAGGGTTGTCCTTGGCGGCTCCGATCTCAGTCCGGAACACCAGGATCCCGTCTGTGACAAATTCTTCAAGGAGGTGTGGATTTCCACAGCAGCTCGCAATGCCACCATCTTTGATAAGGTGAGGAACACGGTGCCTTTCCCCTCCCTCCATCCCACAGGGAGGCAGCAGATGCCAACAGGAGGATCAGCACAGGGAGGGCAAGGGCAACAGGTCCAGCCACTGGGGTTGGACCCTCAGAGGTGCTTTGAAGGAACAAGTAATGCTGGACGCAAGAGCTGTGAACAAGAAACTGGAGTTTGTGCATCCTCAGAATGCGACAGCACCCATGAAGGCAGGAGATCGGATTTCTCCTTGTGTTTGTATCAGTACTTACTAGTTGTAGTCATCCGCAGCATAACGAGAGTAGAAGCAAATTTTATTTCTGTCTTTTAGTGAGCTTCTGCAATGATCAGAAAAAGTCCTGGAGCTTCCCCTCTGCCTGCTCTAGCTGTATCATGGATAGGCACATAGCTCTTTGGGCTGTTAATTAAGTCACTCCCATCCTGGGGAATTTGCCCTGGATGTTTTGGTGTTTCTCAGGGACTCCGCATTGCAGCATTTCCCCCTTGCTGACAGGACGCTTCTTCTTTCTGTTTTGATCAGGTGTTTCGATGCCTTCCCAGTGACCAGGTGAATAATTTAGCCCAACTGCGTGATTTCATCAACAAGCCCATACTAGCAAATGATGATCCTGCAAAAGCAGCAGAAGAATTAAAAAAGATTCGTGGGTTTTTAGTGCAATTTCCCTTTCGTTTTCTGGAGGAAGAGTACTTGCTTCCCTCCGTCGGAACAAAGGAGTCCATGGTACCCATGGAGGTTTGGACTTAAGAAGATGCAGGCTGCTTTGCCTTTTAAAGTCTTGTTCTCAGGAGAGTTGATGAACAATATGGAATTTCAGAAAGCTTTTTATTGTGGAGGGAGGCAAAAAACATCTCCACCAAGCTAACGTGCCTTTCTTAAGGATTTTGGTGGAGAAACTTGAAGCAAATCGACACTAGCAAAGGAGAGGAGCAGCAAGACGTGGAGATGATGGCAAATGAGAAGTTTAACCTCTGAAGGAGTTACTTCTTCAGGCATGTTCTGATCATCTAAAGGACACAGGCCACTTCCTAGGACAGGAACTCGATCCCAATTGATGTTGTTGCCACTGCCAGCTGTAGCCTGTGGTTGTGTATGTACTGTGATCGTGCCGTGGATGCGCAGGAGTCGTGGGCTGTGTGTGCTTTTAAGGCTTTTGGGTATTTGCACCTTGGCTTGCTGGAGTCCCCCCCATCTCACCCCTTTCACACGCTGTCAGAGCACGCTGTGCAGCCCTGGAATGGTTGGGAAGTGCCATTTGCTGCTGCCTTGGGCTTTTCTACAGCTTTCCAAGTGTAGGTGTTTCACTTCTTAAATGGAAACGGACTAACAATCTCGTATCAGAATCAGCATTTCGGTCTCTCCTTCTCTTTGGGAGAAAAGACCCTTTTCCTGTTGCAGCTGGAGCAATCAGCAGCCCTCAGGCTTGGCAAAGGGCAGTCTCAATGGAGCTGGAGGTGCTGGAAATCAGTGGAATTTGCTGGCCTTTGCAGACACACTACACATCAGTTTGGTCCCACTGTGCCTGACAGCTTTCCCCAGGAGAGGATTGAGGTTCCAACTCAATCCTGAGGTCTGTGAAGCCAAAGGAAAGCAAGGCACTGTGTGTAATGGGACAGAAACTTGAAAGCCAGCATGGGCGAAACCAAGCTCTACACTCGAGGCCTCCTGTTAGTGTGTTTATCTTGCAGTTTATAGGTAGATTTTCAGTTCCATCCCTTTTCCTTCCTATATAAAAGAAGAGAAAGGCCACTAAGCTGTCACCAGGCTCAACCTGAGCTGACATGTGGTTTTGTAGATGGGGTGAATGCAGGGAGGAGGGGGAACAGCGGGCAAAGCCTTGTCTCTGCTCTGCTTTGTTATTAGACCGGCCACAATCTTGAGCTCAGTCGTGCAGGACGTGTCTTCCCAAGCAGAGGTAAAACTCGTCATGCCCAGTCCTGTTTTCCAGTTCTGTAAGACAGTTTCCAAAACTCTTTTGCATCTTCCTGTGCAGTGCAACAGCAGTTCAGTCCAGCATCCTTGGGAAAAACACTACTGTTCCTGGGTTAAGACCTTGTGTGGTGGGCACCATCCTGGGCCTTATCTCTGTCCTCCGTCCTGCAATGAGCCACATCTCCTGATTTCACGTCCAGCTCTAACTAGAGGTGTTTCTGGCAGTCAGCAGTGCTGTGCCAGAGGCTGAGAGAACATTAGAAATGCCTAAGCAGAGCTGGATCTGGAGGAGCAGGTGGCTGAGCTCCTCAGCTGCCCCTGCATCCAGGGATCCCTTCCCTAGCTGGGTTATCCCTGTGCCCAACACTCCATAGTCAAAAGGCCAGGTGAAGCAGTGTTTATTCTAGTTCACAGGCAAGTTTATTTTTTTCCTTTTTGGGCTCTTCCAACAGTCTCACCTGTTTTTAACTGGAAAAGAATCCCAACAGTCACCTAGCTATCCCCAAAACGTAGCTGGCATCACATTTTAGCTCATTCCTTTCTGTGTTCAGACCAGTAAAGAAACATCAGCTAATTCTGCACATGCTGCATCACCCGAGTAAGGAACAACCCCAGATGTTCTTCCAGGGAAGCCCCATCTCAGCCCATTCCTACAGCTTCCACTGTTTCATGCTTGTGTTTAGTAGATGCAGTTGCCTGTTGCACTCCTTTCTGGTTGGTGCATCTGTGGTCTGGTTCACCTGTTGGAAGTGCATGTGAAGCATTTTGTGTGATGGACTTGAGTCTGGGGGGTTGATGCTTTTTCCTGGCATGCTGTAAGCACAGAAATGTGTTCCCTTGATTTTTTTTTTCCTCCCCTTAAAAATACTGACCCGGGGCCACCCCCTGCAGAACAAGAGCAATATGTGCCCTGACCATTTGTGATCAAGAAAGATCAAAGGTGTCTTGTTATTTCACATCAGTGCAGGTTCAGAGCTTTTCTCTCCTGCTGTTTTAGCTGTTTTAGTTTGAATGAAGCTGCTGACTTTAAACAATTGCAGCCTGTCAGAGAATCCTTGTCAGTCACACAGATGTGTTCTGAGTCAAAGAGTTCAACCCTGCCACCCGTACACCGAACCTTAAAGTGTAAGACTCTTGTCATCATCTAAGTGTTCTTATTGTACCTGTCCTCATATTAGCAAAGCTTTTTATAATTGTTACATTATCCTCACACTGTCTTTTAAAGTGGTAGGTAGCTAATTATTGGGGCTTCCCAGCTCCAGGGGTGTCAAATCCCCCTCTGCCATGCTGCTGTTGGGAAAAAACACTCAGCTCACCGTGTTGATGGCTGCTGGTCCCCAGTGACACAGCAGAGCCATGGAGGGAGATTTAATTGACTGATTCTGTATGAAAAGGTGCTAATTAAGAAGGTCTTAAGTTATTGAGGTAGCAGACAGGCCTGACATTGGCTCTCTGTCCAGGAGGAGGCTTTCCTTTGTGGGAACAGCGGCGTCACGCTGAACATCCCTTCCCTGTGTTGGTGCTAAACTCCTGATACAGGGAATTTAGTAACACTCAAATGCCAGCAGGGTGTGCACAGCAGCCTCAGCATGGAGCAGAGCCCAGCATCCCCAGGGGCTCATGGGGCCACCCAATCCCCCATGGATACAGCACTGCTCGCCCCAAACAGACAATGGGGCTGGAGCCGTTCCCGGTGGAGCCCCACTTCTTCACACCACAGGCTGTGCTGTTCGGAGCTGGCTCCATGGGTCCTGTCAGCTACAGGTTTGTTTCTTATATTAAGAAGCCTGTGAGGTTGAACAGCTCAAGAGGGATGATTTCTGCACCTGAACAATCACTACTTCTTAGTCCGTCATACCAGCGTGGGCTCAGCACCTTCAAACCAGAGAGGGTCGCCCACAGATACCCAGTGCTGTAGATTCCAGCACTAGCAACCCCAGAAGCATCAATGGTTTCTTGTGGCATTTATTTTGTTAGAACTATAAGAAATGAGAACTTCTCCCAGGCTCAGACTTTATTTTGTAGTTCAACCTGAGTAGAACATTTCTTTCCCCTTTAAGTTATTCCTTAACACGTGCCACTTTGAGAACTCACACTCCTTTCCTTATTTTTTTAATAGTCTGATATTTTAAAATACATTTTTTGTTGTATAGATGTTGGACTGGGTAAATGTTTCACTGTAAAGTTAATGCATGGTTTAAAAAATGAGGGATAAAATGTCATGGTATGCAAGAACTGTACTAAAAAGCAATTTGTAGAAGAACCACTCCAGTGCTCCATGGCAGATGCAAAGTGATGGCCTCAGTTTCTGGTCTCTTGGTCTCAGTTTGTCCCCTGACTTGGTGTGAACTTTGCTGGATTAAGCCCCAAAATGTTCCACTTCTCCTTTCTTTTGATCAAGTTTCATGACATGATTTTGCAGTCCTGGTGCTGACCCCGGGAGGACCTCGGTGCAGGTGTTGCCTGCCTGGGACCCTGCCATGAATAATTTACAGTATCTTTATTCCTTCCAAGGGAACATCCCTGTACAATCAAGATCAGATGTGATCTGCTCTTGTTATCTCAGGGTAATGAGTCTTGTAGCAAGGACAGTGGGGGGGGTTGTGTCTGTGCACAGAGCTGCATTTGTGGGGACGCTGACATACAAGTCTGAATGATCCTGTAGGATAATGCTTTTTCCCTCTCCTGTGGAATGTGGAGACCCAATTCCATGCTGGTCTAAGCTGACACCTCTCCACCAGCAGCAGAGCCTTTCACGGCTTTCAGGTGCTGTGGTGGCCAAGGGGAAGAAGGCCAGTGGTCTCCAGACCGTGATGTGGCCAGAGGTTGGCATCTTTCTGGTGCCCCACGAGATGAGAACACACTGTCACAGTTTGTGGCATTTGTTCTGCAAATGGTTTCAAACAGGCAGTCCCCTCTGCACTGCTGAGATCCTGCTGAAACCAGGAGCTTTGCAGAATCCCAGTTTAAACCAGGAGCATAACGTCATGGCAGTAAATCAAGGCCAGCCTGCAAATCTAAGTGTATCAAAGTGGAGCATCCCCACCAACTGTACATTGACCACTGAATGCAATGAGCCTCTTGGAGTGTCACTTTTTTTTCCCCTATTTTCCTTTCCCTGCCTGCTTTCTTGTATTTTTCAGTATTTGTGATTCTTCTATTTTTAACCTTCCAGTGTCTTTTCATAAAATCTCCGTGTAAATAATTCCAACTTTCCCTAGTCCTGACACTAGGGAAATGAGAAAAAGTGTCAAAAAGTCACAGTTTCGGGAATGTTGTTAGTTTGTTTGTTTTTTAAAATCATGTCTCTAGCTAAACTAATCCATAAAAGAAGAGCTTCCACTTGGGGTGTGAGCGCAGGTCTCCGTGCGTCCCTCCCTTCCGACAGTGCCGCTGTGGCACTGAATATCCCTTCTGTGAAGGCTGCTGGAATTGAGTTTTGTATCCTTGTTCCTGCTAATGATGGCTTTTCTTTCCACTCCATTTGTATCTGGTAAATGAATGTGTATTAATGGACTGAAAATACAACTGATGATCATGTTGGAAAGTTTGGCTTTGGTGTCATTTCTGCTTGTTTTGGGGGCTGTGGCCTCATCCTGCTCTGGGCTGAGTTCTGCCCTTGCTGCGCACCGGCAGTGCTGCCCCAGCAGCTGAGACATGATGGGAAAGGGCCCAGAATTGCAATAAAAATGGCTAGACTTGAGTAATTTGGGTTTTCCTGGGAGACAGAAATTGCTGGGGTGAAGCAGCATAGAAAGAAAAATTGGACATCTTAAATAGATTAAAAACCCCTGTTTTAAGGAGTTTTAATAATCCAAGAGCATTATGAAAGGCACAGACAAAAACGCTCTGTCTCCAAAATAGAATTAACTTGCCACTGTCTCTTTTAACTTCCAGTGAAGGAAATTCAGCAGAGACAGAGGAAAAAGCAGCTGCCTGTTGTCCTCCAGGGGCAGAAGAGATTAATAAAGCATCAGTGGCATTTCCAAGCTCTCTTGCAAACTGAAAACATATTAACTTCTCTGTTTCTTAGGTTTCGTCTCCTTCCTCAGATGCCAGAGGGCTCTCTGCATCTTCAGAACTTCCAAACCCAATCTGTGCCCTCAATAAACACAATAAACCAAGACAACAGAGCCGGAGGGTCAGGCAGGGGGTTGGTGAGAGGCATCAGGCTCAGTGACACGTCAGCTTTGGCTGCCACTCGGGCATCTCCCCCCTGATTTATGTGCCTCCTGCATCCTGCTCACGAGCTCTTGAAGCAGAGAGAGCAACAGGCAGGAGTGATGTGGGGGCTGAGAGTCATGGCTCGGTGCAGGGGTGCTGAGTGGCCCCAGGGTGGACAGTGGGGTCACACAGGGTGGTCACAGCCGAGGCTGGCAGCATTGCTGGCTCCCATCGTGCCATCATCGCTTGGTTTCTGGGTGTGCAGTGCAGGAGAGCTGTGGGATCACAGTGTGAGCTTATCTTGGTGTGAAATTAACGTGAAACTGGAAGTGGTCCCGAACCTGGAGAGTTGAGGTATCAATTTGTAGGAAGGCTCCTTTCCCTTTTCTATGTGATTGTCCTGGTTTTGGCTTTGTCATTTTTAGTAGCTGGTGCAGTGCTCTGTTTTGGATTCAAGTAGGGGCCCAGCTTGAGGGCACTGATGCTGTTTTCCCTCTGCTACACACAGAGCCCTTACAGGGCATGACTTCATCCACATCCATCCATTAAAGCAGAAGTGGATGCCAGTTTATGGCTGTGGCTGGCACCGACTGCGGGGAGGCAGGAACGCCGTGGCAAAACTCCCCTTGGCTTTCCCACAGCCAGAGCGTTCACTCACTGAGCAACTTGCAAAGCCCCTCATTTGATGGCTCCTCGCTGAGCAGGAGCACAGCCCACGCGTCCCCTGAACACACAGTGCCACTGCCAGCGTGTTCAACAGCCTGTTCTTTCCAGGATGGATTTCTCCAGCCACGTTTGTACCGAGACCGTTCCTGCCTCATCCCACAGACCGGCTCCTCCATCGCTGATGTGCCCGCAGGCATCCAGTGCCAGAGGCAGGAGGAATCCTCTCCTCCACCCCAGCACCTGGCACATCTGCCTCCTGGCCCTTCCTTAGCATTCATGCACCAAGCTCTCAATAACATACAGAGTTTTTAATGAGTGCCAGCCCTCTGCACGTATGGAATCACTAATAGGCCATGGTTATTTTTGTGTAGAGGAGGAAAGCAGGGAAGAAAGAAAGAAAGAAAGAAAGAAAAGCTTTTGCGAGCTGCATCTAAAGGTACACGAAGAAACAGGTTTCTTCTCACTGCTAAAAATCAATTTATTTTAGTTTCTCTGCCATTGTGCCGGTTCTTCACATTTTCAAGTACTTCTCTGAAGCACTGATGTGGTGGAGCGCAGGTTTGAAGAGCTTGAATCACAACAGCACTGTGAGTGAAACACTCCATTTTTTTTTCCTTTTTTTTCTTTTTATTGGAAAAATTAAAAGTGACAGCTTCAAAATTGGTTCCACTGCTTTGATTGATTAGTCAGAATATTTAGCTCAAAATGATTATGGCAAGATTTTCTACGGAGGCTCGTGGCTGGGATGGAAATTAATTTGGAGCAGGGGGGAGGGGGAGTTGTTAAAAGAGAAATTATTCTGCAAAGGAGACTGTTTATCCCCAGACTCGGTGATGAGGAATCTCCATACTCAGCATGATCTCGATCATTAGACATCCCCTGAGTTCCCATTTGAGGACAAAGGGAAGGGGGACAGGGAGATCGTGTTAATGTGGCTTCACAGGTGACTATTACCTGGAGGTTCCAGTGCCCAGTGGCAGCTGGGTGGTGCCCGTGTGCTGCTCAGGAGCTCTGCAGTGCCCTGCAGGTGGCCCATCCCTGTGCAATATCCTGACTGGGAAACCGCCCTGGGCCAAGGGCTGGGCGTTTCACTGGAGTCCTGATGGAGCAGGTGAGGTGGAGGTCACGCATCAGGAAGCTGAGGGGTGCTGAAGGTGGCTGGAGGTCACGCGTCAGGAAGCTGAGGGGTGCTGAAGGTGGCGTGGGAACAAGGGAAGTTCAGGGAAAAGCTGGACCCACCTCTCCATCAGGAGGATCCACCAAGGCCAAGCTGTGTGGTGGTTGCACCAGGGCTTTTGCACACCAGGGCTTTTGCCCCACGCTGTCCAGGCAGGTGCAATCCCACCACGGTGGTCTGCAGCTTCTCGTATCCTGGCCAGGTCCTTGTGCACACATTCCTGATTAAGGCACAGATTAAAAGCAAGTGTGTCACGTGGATGCTTCAGTGTCTACAGACAGACAGCTGGTTTCTCCCAGGTCCTTCCTGGGATGGGAGAGCTGGGGCCACCTAGGAGAGAGGGGACAGTCAGGCTGGGCTGTCACCCAGCAAGGCACCAGTCTTAGAATCACAGATTGGTTTGGGTTGGAAGGGACCTTAAAGATCTTGTTCCACCTGCCTGCCTTGTGCAATGACACCTTCCACTAAACCAGGTTGCTCCAAGCCCCATCCAACCTGGCCTTCACCACTTCCAGGGATGGGGCATCCACAGCTTCTCTGGGCAATTTGTGCCAGGTTCTCACCACCGCTACAGTAAAGAATTTTTTCATGATATCTAATATAAACCTACTCTCTCTCAGTTTGAAGCCATTCCCCTTGTCCTGTTGTTATAAATAGTCTCTCTCCATCTTTCCTCAGGCTCCTTTCAGGTACTGGAAGGCCACAAGTAGTTCACTCTGAAGTCATCTTCTCTTCAGGCTGAACAATCCCAATTCTTTCAGCTCTTCCTCATAGGAGAGGTGCTCCATCCCTCTATCCCATCCTGCAGCTCTGTTCTGCTCCTGGTGTCCTGCCTTAGGCATTTATCTGCTTCCTCCAGTTTATCTCATGAAACAGGCAAAGAGTATTTCTATTCTCTTCCCTGAGTTGCCTTCCTTATTTCATTCTTTGCCAGCCAAATGCAGATGAAGGGACCCTGGCCAAGACCAGCAGACTCGCAGGCTGGAACCTGCATGTTGGACATCCAAGACAGAAACAGGAAATGGATCCTTCAGGAGGGGACTCAGGCTGCTTGCCCAGCATTATTTAATTTTGACTTAAAACATGGGTTTGAGACTTTCAGGGGTTTTTTTGGTTTGTTTGTTTGTTTTTTGTTTTTTTACATCTTAGTACTTCACACTTTAGACATGCTTCCTCTTGAAATTGTTACATGGTTTATGAAATAAAATGCAAAGCACTGTAACTGCAGAAATATGAAATAGGTACTGTATATGGAATTAATCTGAGGCAGAGTTAAGGGTTTTCTTTATAGTGAAAAGCCCCATTTTGGCCAGCATTAGACATGGAACCGGGAAACTCCAGAAATAAAGACAGCTGTAGCCACAAGCACAGCACAGCAGTCAAAGGATGTTTGTCCCTGGGTGTCTCATGTCTCACACACAGTGCATACCAGATGAACTCCATGTATCTTTTAGGACTGTGGCCAGCACATCCTGAGTGGAAAGAGTAATGCAGATATACCCAGGGCATTTAATCACATGTAGGAATTTGTGTTTCCTTGGGCCCACACTACAGGGGGATTTTACTGAGAGATCACTCTTAGGTAACAATCCACCAAACTCTTCTTGACCTGACACAGCTGCTCGGTCAGGGTGGGTGTAGGGAGGCAGTGCCCATGGCTGAGGGATCCTAAGCTAAACTGAGCTGCAGCCCACAGCCCTCTGGGGACCACGTGTTGTGAGTGACATCTCCATCTCCACACCTGCCAGAGCCCCACCTCCAGCTGGTGTTAAACCTGCCACCCTGGCAATGCTGGGGACGCAGTGGGGACCTGGAGCCCTGCAAGGCAGGAGCTCGGAGGACTTTTCCCTGGGGGCTTCTTCCTGGTGTGCTGGGGAGCCTCTGATCCACTGGTCCACTCCATCCAGCCCTTGCCTGCAGCAGTGCCCATCTCCATCTCCATCAGCTGGGGGTCTGATGCCACTCATCAGAGACGCACAGGGCTCATGAGTGATGCGTCTCCAAGATGAGCTGGTGCGCAGCAATAGGTTAAACCCACCCGAGAAAGCATTGCTGGAAAGATGCGCCTCCGGTAGCTCCAAACCCTCCCTGAAACCCAGGGCTGGGTGGCCGCGTTCCTCTAGAGGGTGCTGCGGGCTCAGCCTGCGCACCCCCAGGAAAGGGGTGCCCACTTTGCTGGGTGCCTGCGAGCCCTGACCCCACGGCAGGACCCTGCAGCCACCGCTGTGCTTCAGGAGGAGGCTGCAGGCACAGCACACAACCCCTGGGCTCCCTCCTCCGCTGTGGGGTCCCCTGGGAGCGTGGCCCTTCCTCTCTCAAAGGGGTACCCCCCACATCTGGCCTCGCTGCTGGAGCATCGCTGGCCAGTGCCTCCCCCTTTTCCCTCTGAGCACCGTCACACTGACACGGTTTAAAATGAAATACCACACGTACCGTGACTGTTTGGGCTTAAACACATTCCCTGCCCAAAATGTCCTTCCCAGAAGGCTGTGTTGGCTCTCCGGTGACTCGCTGCAATATGTATCTCCACTTTGTTTCCTTGCGGACCGTATCTGTACGACATCGATTGTACTGGCTAAGAATGCTTACAAACCTATTTCCTGCTGCAGGATGATCACATTATACACAATTACACACTCTAGGAATTTCTCCTGAGATCCAGCTGGGTACAGGCTGGAGTGGCAGAGGAGCTGGAGCGTGTGTGGAATAATGAATCATTCATTCAAACCTCCACACTGACTTCAAGCTCTTGGGTTGTGCGAGCATGTGGTGAGCTGCACTAGCTGCTTATTGCCCTGAAAAAAGCTTGAATCACCTAAATCATTCCAAATTTGGTTCCCACTGTGTGTACGCTTTCTGTGTCTTGCCATTTCATTACTATTATTTTTACCATACCAGAAAGGTCTAATGCAGCATTTATTCAAAATGTCTCAGCAGGAGAAATCTCCATGAGCCGAGACGTGCTGTTCCAAACAGAGACTTTCTCAGCAGGAGCAAAATCAAGTTGTCCATGTCCACAAGGTTCCTGCCTTCAGAACAGATCCAGACCAGCATCCTGTGTTACTGGTGGTGGTGGCAGCAGCACTGTGATGCATTTGCTTTGCAGCACCATGGGGCACCTTCCCAGCATCCTGTGATGTCAGGGGACCTAAACCCCCAGCATTTCCCTGCCCTGGAAATCTGACAGCTTTAAATAGGACAGAGCCAACTGGAAACGGGGAGATGCTGCTTGCCCTCGAGATGGGAAGGGATCTCACATGCAGCGTTTTTCTAGGAACAAGTAAAATGATGCTTTTCTCTTTGACCACTCTTGGATCTGTCTAGTAAAACCACGTGCTGTAGTGTCATGGAAGGGACATGGAGGTGACTTGTGGACATGATGAACCCCCTGGTGAGGAGCACAAAGCCCATCAAGGTGTGCTGGCCGTCCCTGAGAGCAGGGCGCTGGCATGG
This sequence comes from Acropternis orthonyx, assembly GCA_035583155.1. Taxonomy (NCBI): domain Eukaryota; kingdom Metazoa; phylum Chordata; class Aves; order Passeriformes; family Rhinocryptidae; genus Acropternis; species Acropternis orthonyx. The sequence goes on along the minus strand of JAWWEU010000011.1, from coordinate 4,440,045 downwards.
CCACTGTGCCAGGGCTGCAACATGGCACATTGCAACACCCAACAAAACCTAACCCCCACCTTCCTCTTCCTCTTCCTGGCCAAGCCACTCCAGGAGCAGCTCTCCTGCCCTGCACTGCTCGCTCTGGCCTGGTGAATCACCAGGTCCACTGCTTCCCTGGTATCCAGCTATGTTTTATCCACTGTTCCATCGTTATCTGCCAGCTCAAAAGGCTGGAGCATTTTTGTTAGCTAAAGATTTCCTTTTAGGGAGCTGAAGGCAGATTATTCTGGCTGTTTCCAACAATGTGTAATCTAAGCTGTCACCCACATTTCCAGTATTTTACTTCTGGCAAGGCTACAGCGAGGCTGGAATGTAGCTGAGGTGCTGGAGAGCCCTCCTCACACAGGATGCATGGTCTCTTCAACCTGGAACCTCACTGATCTCATCATCTTCAACTTCAGGCCACCTGAACTTACCCTTAGTTTCTTTAACCCTCCCAAGGATCATATTCTATTGATTTCCTAAGGCTACAACTTTCAGTTGTTTATTTAGTATTAAATAAGGTCTGAAAGTCACATATGGACATGTGGCTCCAGGATCTGCAAAAGTGCTGAATATTGTGAGCATTGGGCCAAAAAATCAAGCAAGATGTCTCCACAGAAACACCCATACACGCCACTTGGAAGACCCATCCTTCCCCAGCAGGCTTGTGCACCCTCCTTTTGTTCATCATAACTTATGTTCATACCAACCTCTGCAGAGGGAATTCAGCAGGGGATTTACTGATACACCAACTTTTCCCTATTTTTCTGGTGTGGCTCATCTCCTCACCCGGGTGTGTTCAGCAGGTGCCCAGCATCTTGTGATAGAGCTGAAGGGACATTTCCCAATGCCACGTGAGATAATGTCACTTTGACCCTTATGGTTCTTTCTTTCTGACTAAATGACTGTGGTGTTGGTGATTTTGCTGTGCTTAATCTGAACTCGTTTTTGGGCTGATGTGCTTGTTATGTTCCCAGATTGCTTAATCTGCAAAGCCAGGGCCTGAAACAAAACACAGGCAACCCTGGTAAGGGCAAACACGGCTGCTTTGCATGCCTGGAAGAAATTGTTGTCTCACAGTTGTCTTACAGGTTTTTTCATTATTTTAATGGCACCTGAGCTCTCACACTAGCTGAAGTTAGAGAAAGAAAAAGGAAAGGGAAGGAAAGAAAAAGGAAAGTTAACGGAAAGGAAAGGAAAGGAAAGGAAAGGAAAGGAAAGGAAAGGAAAGGAAAGGAAAGGAAAGGAAAGGAAAGGAAAGGAAAAGGAAAAGGAAAAGGAAAAGGAAAAGGAAAAGGAAACCAGACTGAAAAAGGGCCTGCATGTTTCAGGAGATCAACACCTATTTTTCAAAAGCAGCCTGGGCTTTTAGCAGCCTAATTGGCATTTACTAGCAGCTGGACTAGCTCTTAATGCTCAGTTTTGCAGAGGAAAAAGCTAATTTTCTCACAGTGAACAGCCTGTGTCAGCTACTCAAATGCAAAACTCCAACTTTGCTGTATGTGTCATTTGGTGCTTCTGAGAGCTCACAACGGGCTAAACCCACCACCTGCCCGTATGGAGGATGGTGGATTTTCTGTTAGGATATGGCTAACTTGCTTCTTGAGATGTTGTGTAAAGCACTGAAATCTGCTTTAACAGCTAAATAATTCAGAGAAATTTTCCTGAGAGGTTTCTCATGGGGCTGTTGGCACCTCCCCTCTGTGCATTTTGGTGAGATGATGTGGTACGGAGTGGCTTTATCCCCTCTGTCCAGCCTCGCAGTGGAGGAGGACAACGGGATAAAACCGTGCAGTTTGCTCTGCTCAAGGAGGACTTGGAAGTGGACTGAGCCACTGGTTTATTTTTTACAGCCCCCTTGGCATCCCCTGCCTTTGCCACAGCTCCAAGCCTTTCAGCTGACTCCATGGCAGAGGCTGGGTTAGAAAAACACCAGTGACAGAGCGGTGCATGGACAGACACAGTGCGTGGCATTTGTAGAGCTGATGTCTCAGCTCTCCAGAGCCCTGCACTGGGCATGGCTGGAGCATCACTTTGACAGTGTCAGCAATGATGGACAAGGAAGTCACTCTCCAATTGCTGTCATCTGTGGTGTGTCTCTTCCCATTCACCATCACGTGCTTTCAAGGGTCTGATCTTGTAACCCTTCGGGAGGACAGAGCTCTCGGCAACCTCAGTGCAGGCTGCAGTACTGCCTGTGCCAGGAGCCACAAACTGAGAAGCACAAATTCCTGAATTAATTAAATATATAACGACACTTTTAAAAGTCTCTCTAGTACTATGCCTGCTTTGAGCCTGTAGGGGACAGAATTTCAAAGGAAATTTTCCAGTTCCTCCCTCCCACTCAGCACTGGTGCACAGGGAAACTGGGTCTCGGTCATGTCTTTGTCATTTGGGGTCGATGTAACTTTCTTACCGAGACTCTCCTGAGTGTCCCATCCAGTTCCCAGCTGATGGTTCCCAGGTAGCAACCTGCTTGTGAGAGCCCAGACTGCAGGCTCGGATGTGGGCAGGGTTTCCCCCTCCCTGAGGATCAGCCCACTCTTTTTTGCTTTCCTAACTGTCCATGGAGTCACTCCACCGAACATGCACAACGCCTTCAACAGATATTTTCAAAACCACTCAGCTTCCTGCCTGGCGTTTTGGTAGTTTCTCAGGAATCACGTGTTAACACTAAGATCATCAGCTTGATTCAATACACCCGTTTTCTTTCGGTCTCTATACCCTTGTGCTGACCATGCTTTTCCCACCCTGGATGTCCCTTCATTCCCAGGGCTCTGCTGACCAGTGGGATGCTGCACATGTAGGAGAACCCTTGTCTCTTCAGGACAAGGACCCTACAGGACCTCCTAGGCCTGAAACCACCTTCCATCCACATCCCTGCTTCTGCAGATTTTTCATACATAAATCCAGACTCAAGCAGCTCCTTTCTGAGATGGTGCAGTGATATTTTTGGGTGCTCTGGTGATGATTTTTCTCTTTCAGCAAGTCAGAAAGCCCATGCCTTGATATTCTCCATACGTTTCCTATGCATGCAGCATGTCTTACCTTTGGTGAACATTTGGGTGAGCTTTTTTAAGCTTTTCCTTGTTATGACAGGACCTAGAACAACCCCCTCCTCTTTTTTTTTTTTTTTTTTTTTTTTAAACCATTTTCATCTAATTCCAGGAGGAGTGCTTTCATAGACTGCCACATCTCCATGAAGGCATGAGGAAGTAAACACCTCTGAGCGAAGCCTCCCCAGAAAGGCAACAGCAGTTGGCTCAAACCCTGTCTTCCTACTCAAACACTCACACTTTAAGCACTACTCAGACGATTACTTTAAGTTGCTTTAAGTACCTCCAGTTGTTTTCTGACTCGTTTCTGCTTTGGGCATTGATGGTGAGTGGGAAGCCTGAAATATCAGACTTGTAAAGTCTGTTCTATGGTTTAACCTTTCTTTTATTCTTTTTTTTTTTCTGTGTGTATGTGTATATAAAAGACCTTTGCCTTTTGCAGAGGGAAATGACAAGTATTCAACATGCTTCCAGCAAGGCAGAAGCACTGTGCCTTTGTGGCCCTACCTTCTCTGCAGAACAACACATCTCACAAGCCGTGGTGACAACATCGATCATCAAAAATAAATGAAAATCTGGAAAAATGTATATGGCAGGGAGGTTTTGGACCTGGATTGCCTCCAGTCTCACTGGCCCCTGAGCACCCTGTGTGCTTGGCTGCCACTGAAGCCCTGTGGGACCTTTGTTGTCAGCACCTTTGCCAACTGCAGTGCTCAGTTCCAGTTTTGTAACCCCTTTCCCGAGGAGAGATGTGGAACCCTACCCACACCTCAGGATAGATTATAATTTTTTAAAAAAAAAAACCCTCTCACTGTTCCTGAAATGTGTCTTAATTAACTCTCAGCAATTTGCATTTGACAAAAGATAGAGCCAGTTTCTCTTGTTCTGCTGATCTGTGCTTCATGCCAGATGGGGGTGGCTTCGGGTCAGGTGTTTCCCAGGCCTGGGGGTGCCTTTGGGATGCACAGCAAGCCAGGAAAGAAAAGGGAAAGAGGGAATATAAATGCTGGCTAGCTTAGGGTAGCTCAGCTCCGGACTGATCCACATAAAAAAGCACATTGGGATGATAAATAATTTTGATAAAAGGCATTTGACAAATGGAACAGCTGATGCACCCCATGGATGGGGCTGTAAATGTGATATTTACAGGCAGGGGCTCCCAGAGGACCTTCCTGCTGGGGCAGGTGGGTTCTGGGGAACGTCCCTGTTCTGGCAGCTCACACATTCTGGACTTTACACACACTGATATTATCCTTCAGATCTCAGCAAAGAAAGGAGAAATTAGTATTCCTCAGCAGGGCTTTGGGGATGTGGTTAGCTGGGGGCAAGGCCGTGTTAGGTTTTCTGCAAGCAGTGCAAAAATGGCAGTTTGATTGTTTCTTAACCAGTGACAATTGGCACATTTTAAATGACTTTAACAGACCTGACACCCTCCTGAAGAGCAGGGCTGCCCTTTGATGGTTTTTTTTTATCTTTGCAGAGGAGGCACAAAGGAAAGAGGTTAATTGACAAAATCAAGTCCTGCATCACTAGTGTGGTGTGTTCCCAAACAGTGACATGGAAATGTGTTGCCCAAAGGACATGTTAGACCTCTGACACTATAGCCAGGCTGATGGGAGACCAACATCAATGCCTGCTGCATCTGCTGGGGAGGCACACACGGTATTATTTACAGCTCTGTTTTATCTAAAAATGGCAACTTTACATTTAAATTTTAGCATTCTGGTAAATAATACAGTCATCCTTCAAAGGGTGTGGGCACTTGCTAACCCAGAGAAGCCTCTGTTAGCTCAGGCAAGGCAGGGAGTGACTCTGAGCTGCATAAACCAGGGAAAGGCACAGCAAACACTCCTGCTGATATTTGCACCTTCCTGGGGGTGGCTTCCAGGCTGGTGTCTCCTTGGTGCCTTTGGCCCTCAGTGGCAGCGCTCAAGAGAAGGCAAACGCAACAGAGGTGAAAAAGGCATAGGGGAAGCTCTGTTCTGGTCCTTGGTGTCAAATATTTTGGGGAAGAACAGCAGCTTGGAGCGATGCTGTGGGTGAATTAAGCTACTGGAAGTGAACCATCCTCCATCTCTTCCTCCCTGGTGCCCAAGGACTTTGCTGTTTCAGTGCACCACGGTGTTCCCTGGCTATAAATCTGTGGAGAAAGGGTTTTCCAAAGAGCCCTTGCTGGTTTTCCATTTACTTCCCCATCACAGTGATTACAGTGGTTTGTACTTGAACAACACTTAAGTGGGGGAACGATGAACTATTTACAGGGGATTTTTCTTTTCCTATATAGCTATAGGAAAAACCCTGGCAGCAGGGTTCACACACATAGTCCCGCTCAGCTCCAAGGACGCAATGGAAAAACACTTCTCTCCCTGGAGAGAAACCCATATCAGCAGGAGGACTCGCAATCAGTAAGTGATAATGAATCAGTTAAAGTGCATTTGAGAAGATCAATAGATGCAGGTTAGAACACGTGTAGCCTGTCATTTCTGAGTGCCTTTTAATACAGCTGCATGTTATCACGTTAGCCTAAACCCCAATTATTAAGCATTATATAGAGTATTAATTTTTCAGAATCCTCGGTTCAATGCAGAGCCCTTTAAGTATTGCCTTACATGGGCTAACTCTGGGGTAAATCTGCCTGGACTTCGGGAACCAGAAAGGCTGGGGCCAAGTGGTCACAGAGTTATTATGAACAAGTGATCCACATGTGCTGGTAGAATAAACCATGTGTCAGGGCCCAAATGGACTTCCTTGGTTGCTTCATTCCTTTCCTTGATCATCTTTTGGATACTGATCCAAAGTCCAAAGCACCTGAAGCTGTTGCTAATCAGACAAGGGCTTATCTGTCACTTAGATTTACTCATTCTACGCACATCCCCTCACGATATAATTAACAGCGGTGGCACTGTTAGTTAATTAAATTTAGTTTTATGCAGAGGTCAAATGACCCAGATAGTTTATATGTGAGCTGATGCCCTTCAATGAGTAAATCAAAAACAGTGATCTCAGGGCCACTGACATTGGCCCTCCAGCGCCGACAGCAGAGCTTTGGGTCATTGAGGTGCTTCATTGCTCACCAGGCTGACCAAGGCCTGTGGGAAATATGGCATTTTCACAACTCTCAACTTTGCAAGTGGAGGTGAAATGGGGAAAACAGAACAAAAATCTCAGTTTCTGTGGCAGTAGAAATGCCGGCTGTGGAGCTGATGAGGGACGTGGTGGGGCTGAGCTGGGAGGGGCTGTGCTCTTCTTCCAGGCTGTTGCTTAATGAAGGATGAGATGGGGCCATCCCTTGTGGGATGTGGCAGCTCAACACCCTTGTTTGGCTCATCAGTGACCTGCCCATGCTGCATCTCACCTGTGGCCGTGCCAGCACTGGCTGGAATACAGGGCACCGTGTGGGAAGGGGAGCCACGGTGTGACACAGCAGGGTCCAGCCAGCATGACCGGGGGGGACCTGCCATGTGGAAACACAACTTCCTGCTGAACTGACTCACAGCAAAATGTTTTGAGACAGTTCAACTGAATGCTCTGTTTTGAGTCACGGTGACTGTAACTGCAAGGTTTTGTTTAGATGCTCCTGGCAGAAAAAGTGTACAGAGAGACACAGATATACCAGGAAGTAAATAAACAAAAGAGTAAGATATTGGAAACTTAACTTTTTTCGTGGAAAAAGCTTCCTGTAAAAAACGACTGTCCAGTTCTAGCTTTCCCTGCAGCCTGGCTGGGCACCAGCAGAGACTGTGCAGCAGTCCTGCCATTCCCAGAGGTCACCAGGCACACACCTCCTCACCAAGGCTGCTCCTTTCCCCGGGCAGCCTGGAAACAGCAGGGGTTTTCCTGTCACTTCCCTCTATCACTATATGCAATTCTTATGTCAGTTCTAACAGGAGGGTCCTCTACATTTTTCACACCTTGATAGGCAGTGGATAGATCCCAATTAAATCACAGCTAATCTTGGGACTTTGCTTTTGTGCTGAGGATCAGGGCAATCTGTCAATCTGGAGGACTATATATATATGTGTGTGTGTGTGTGTGTATGTGTATGTGTATTAATCCTTGTGTTTTTCACAAATAATCCCATGTGTTCTTGGATGGAAAGCACATTAGAGCAAGCCAGTGTCCTCCCTCATCCTGTTTGTTCCTCCCTTCTCTCCCAGAGAACAATGACAGCAGGAGGAAGTCTCGCATTGGTTTGTTACTAGTTTCCAGGCAGTTTTGCTTCCAGCTCCCCAACTAGAAGCGCAGCGTTGCAATCCCTAGGCTGGAACAGACACAGACAACATCTGGTTTAAAAAAAAACCACCACTAAAGATTTGGAAGGATGCTCAGACAGTCCTGGGTGTTTATTTTATTGAATTCAGCATTTTGATGAAATTTGCCTCTTTATATGCAAGTAAGGGCTAATGGCTGTGCACGGCACCAAGGAGTGATGATTTGTAGCTTGGGAAAAGGGGATAAATCCAGGCAGGCTGCCGTTGCTCCAGGTGATGTGCAGCCCTGTGTGACTTCTGCTACCTGCCGCTTGGGCAGTTCATTACCAAAAAAAATCACATTCTGCTGCGCCCTCACAGCCCTGCAAGCTGAAACACCGGTGCTGCCATCCCTAGTCCCTGTCATCCCTGCTGCCACCAGGAAGAATAACACTGATAAGCCGGGGATGCAGTCCCCCTGGTGTGGGCTGCCCAGTGAGTCAAGGGCAGAGGCACTGATGGCACCGATCCTGCTGCTCCTGGGGAGCTTTCATCAGCTCCTGTCCTTTGCTCTCACTGTGGCCCCCAGTCCTGCCCGGCACCAGCAGCAGCACAGAGCCTCCCCACAACTGCACGACTGCTTGCAATACCATTTATTATTATTTTTTAAAGCACATCTCCAATCAGAAGGTGTAAGAAAATCCCACCCGCCTGCCAATTGACTCATGTGTAGGGTTTCCGCTTCCCCGATCTGCATATTGTAAGCTCCTGACACAAGTTGATGTTGCAAGTACAGCTTCCATACGGTTCTCTCAAAGGCAACAGATTTTTTTATACATATATATTTATATACGGCACCTGGTTTGGCAGGAACCACATCCGAAAAAGGGAAATAGGGAAAACTAAAAGCTGACTCTACCTAGCTATTGCTGGCTTTGGAAGGGGTTTGGCCAATTCCAAACACAGCATCAGTTATTCCTACTCAGGATAAGAATGGGAAGGGCTGGGATGGCTCCTGAGTGTGGAGGGAACAGGTCAACAAGAGGTCACACAAATCCAGGTGTGACCCCTGGATCCAGCTGCAGAAGGGCCAGCGCTGGGGCTGAGCATCCCGCGGACCACAGGGCAGGCGGGGATGGCTGCTCCTCTGGCACCCAGAGAGGTCCTGGCGCTTCCCACACTCCTGGATTCAGCGCCTGAAACCGGGTAGCTTTCCCCACCGAAGCTCCTCAAGCACCTCTGCTGTCCTGGGGCGGGGGGGGTGTATGTGGACCCCCGGACCTTTCTGCCCCGCGCCCAGCCTGGATCCTCAGCCCTTTCCGCCCGCTCCCTGTGCGGGTGCGGGGGGAGGGATGCGGGTACCCGGTCTGTGGGTACCCCGTCTGTGGGTCCCCGCGGCGCTGGCGATGTCCCCGCGGTCCCCCCACCCCTCCCCGCGGTCCCCCCGCCCCCGGCCGGCACCGCCCCCTGCCGGCGGGGCGGCGCCGCCCCCGCGGTGACAGACAGGGCAGGGGCGGCGCGGGGCCGTGCGGGCGCGGTGCGGGGCGGGCGAGGCGATGCGATGCGCCGCCGCCGCCGCCGCCATCCCGGCGCAGCCCGCGGCCATCCCTGCCCGCCCGTCCGTCCGCCCGTCCGTCCGTCCCCAGCTCGGCCGCGGCCGGGGCGGCTGCTCCGCGCCCCGCATGAGGAGGGGCGGTGAATAGCGCCAGCGCCTCGGGGGCGGCGGAAACATGGCGAGCGACTCCCCGGCGCGGAGCCTGGACGAGATCGACCTCTCGGCGCTGCGGGTGAGGCGCGGGGGCCGCGGCTCGGGGTCGGGGAGGGGATGCGGGAGAGGCACCCCCACCACCCACCCATCCCTCCATCCCTCCGTCCATCCCTCCGTGCAGCCCGCGGTGGGGGGGGGGCAGCCGGGCTCTGTGTGTGTGTGTGTGTGTGTGTGTATGTGTGTGTGTGTGTGCGCGCTGTGCGCCTGCACGTATGTAAATGCGGGTGGGTAGCCGTGTGCGCGCCTGCACGTGTGTGCATCCGCACATGTGCGTATTCACACGCGTGTATATTCACACGC
>JAWWEU010000011.1:4404689-4430428 GCA_035583155.1 Acropternis orthonyx | reverse complement strand
CCAGACCCGCAGTGCCCCCCGGCCCCGCAGCCCCCGCCTCTCCATCCCTCTCCCGCTGTGTGCCTCCCCGCGCGCTGCCTCCCTTCGCACCCCCCGCCTTGGAAAGAGGAGCCCGGCGTGTACCCTTGAAATGTCAGACTCGCCAGACGTGTCAGCCTCGGCGTGGGCTGTGCCCTGATGTCCCCCCTGGTCCGTTTTCCCTGTAACTTTCTTCCTTTCCCCCCCTCTCTCCATCCTCCCGGGCTCGCTGGGAGCGCGCACGGGAAGTCATTGAGGGGAAGCAGCGTTTATGCGGGCGGCAGCAGCGAGGCTGCTGCTCGCAACCTGCTGGCATAGACAAATAAATAGAACTAAGCAGAATGCGCTGAAGACTTGCACAAATGTATTTTTAGAAATATTATTTGCTTCAGTGCAAGGAGGAAAAAAAAAAAGAAAAAAGAAATCTATCTTTATTCACTCGCCCTACTTTCTTCCTGGTGAGTTTCTGGTTGATTAATAGTGTAAATGATTGCTCAGCAATACACAGTATAGATGAGATTGGACTGGAGGAACCATCCAGCTTAAAAACAGACCCGGAGCTCATTTTCCCTCTTAGGTGGAAGGTATCTTGGGAGAAAGGTTGCTGAATTCCGTGGAGTTAATCCAGGAGAGCAGTATCATTTGTGGGGGATGGGGCCCTCTCCTTCTTCCCCGCCCTCTGAAAATCGTTTCTTGATTTCAATACTCTTTTTCAACATCTGTGTTGGGGAGCGTATTTGAATTAGGGTACCGTTTCTTTTTAAAACTGTGTCCACACAAAGCTTAGGTTTTTTTTCCTGTGCTTGTGGCTTTTTTGTAACAATGCACGCCAGATACAGTCAGGGTTTTGTTTTCACTTTGGGAGGAAATGCATGTTCCCTCTGCCTCCCCCGGAGACCCACGGGCAGCGCTGGGTTTGTGAGCAGAGCGGTGATAACCAGAGACGGGGGGCTGACAGCAGGGTGGGAGTGCAGAGCCATGTCCCCCTGTCCAGCCTTGTCCCCCTGCCCAGCAGTGGCCAGCCTGGCAGCAGAGGGCTTCTGCCGCTTGGTCCCCCTCTCAGGGGGAGAGACCTGCTCTGACACCTTCCTGTAAATGATGAGAGATGTGGTGGTTAGCAAGCGAGACAAGAATAGGAGCTTAATTTGCCAAGGAATAGATCTTCTTCTAAACTAAGCTCTTCTAGCACTTAGAATAATTGTTAAAGGTCATAAATTCAGCAGATAGGGCACGAAGTGTGAATCATTCCATGGGGTCTGAATCAGAAATCAATAGTAAATTTGCTGCCTGAGCACAAAACACGGCAGGGAGGAGTAATTCCCCAAGCCTTGCAAAATTTTATTTATTAGAAAAGAAGTGTCACATTGCTGGGGGTTTGTAGGTGAGTCTGAGTGGGGATGTTGCTCCTGTGCTGCCTGTGTGTTTGAAGGGGTGAGGGAGGGCAGTGTGAAATGCTGGGAGCAGGTTGTGACTCAAAAATGTGGCGGAGGGGATGATTTGTGCCCAGCAGTGGGGAAGGGAAGTGCTCGGGCCGCTTATCTCCAAGTTTGAGTCACTGAAATGTTCCAGGAGGCGGGGGTTTGTGAACAATGAGCAAATGTGTGTGAGAAAGGTGGACCTTTGACTGCCAGTTTGCCCCATCCTTTGCTTTGGCTTTCCCACTGCTGTCCCAAGGGAGGGAGGTGGATTTGCGATGTGCTGAGGAAGGCTGAGCACGGCACAAGAACCTTGCACACCATCAGTCACTTCAGCTCGCCTCTCCCCACTGGCTTACGGGGTGGGATTTGTAGGGCTGGGCTGAAAGGTGACATAGGAGGTGGCAGGAGCTCCTGTTTTTGCCACACTGGAGTTTATTTTGGCCACGCAGTCGGGCTCCACCACAGCAGTGCATCTGCTTGACGTGCTGGTGGCTGGCCCAGGAACAAAGCACTGAATTCTGATTAAAATACACAGGCTGGTGCATCGAGTAAGCACACTTTGGGCTGCCTCCTGCCTTCTTCCTGACATGTTTCTGTCCATCACTGTGCTCATTGCCCTGGTACCCAGGTGTCCCCGTGTGGGTGCAGAGGGCTGAGCATGCCGGCAAAGGGCAGGGTAAAGCCCTCCACATCAGAAGGATTCTTAAAACAGGGATATTCTGGTGGTGGTGCTGGTAATGAGTACTGTTAATGTTGCAGAAAAGTGTCATTTAAAATGATGAGGCCATTGAACAGGTAGTGCTGCATATGATACTGACAAGGGGATAAGATAAACTACATTATAATGTTCTTTTGTACAGGCAAGAAGATATTTTTGCTAGTCCACTCAGCATGTTTAATAGCCAGATGACCTGGCAGTGTTATTGGCAGAATAATGATTAACAGGGAGGTTCACACAGGCTGTTGACAGGCATGTTTGAGAAGCAGATTTTTGCAATAAAACGAGAATGAGTGTGAGGAGGGATGCAGTGGGCCATGCTCTCTGGTGCTAAAGGCACAGCTGATCCCAATAGGAGAGAGCAGAAAGATGGGGCTGGGTTTGGCATTTTTTCCCTTGGTTTTTTTTTTTTTTTCTTTTCGCTCAGCAAATGCAAGAGCCTGTCATCTCTTGCTGAAGGCAGTGGCCTTGATCCTTCTCAAATATTCAGGTCAATAGCTTTTCCTCTGCTGCATCCATCTGCAGGGCTGGGCTTCTGGCTGATGTGCCAGCGGTGGCAGTGGGTTCTTCTGCAGTAGTTGCCACAGCTGAATTCATCTGGGGTGCTTTGCAAGGTGTGTGGGAGGTTATAAAAGCTCTTAGGAAGCTGATAAAACCCTGGGCCAGAACCTCCCCTGCTCTCAGCTGTTCCATGTCTTCTGGGTGAGGGGCACACCCTGGGTGTGGGTCATCAAGCTCACCTGGGATGTATGGCTTGGCTGAGGGTTTCCTGCAAGGCTGGGAATTTAAAAAGAGCCTGTTTGGGGAAGAATGAATTGTTTTGTTCGTGTACCTGGATGTTGATTTTGTTTCGAACTCATTAAGAAAACCCAAGCTTTTGTTATTTACTTTAGTGAAGTGCTGATCATGCACTTTGTGGAAACTGCATCCTGAAATCATTAGTTGTTTTGGAAAAGCCTGGTCTTTAATGCTCAGCCTTGGAGAGGAGACAGAACAGAATTAAGGAGCCGGTGGGTATTAGCTGTTGCTGGGAAGAATTAGATGAAACCCAAAAATGTCACTACTCAACCTTTAGCTTTGCTTTGTATTAAAGTGAAGTTTTGTGGCTATTTGTTTGCATTAAGTTGGTCACTGTCAAGTGAAGATAAAAGCTGGCATGTTTAAAAACCCACAAAACTCAAACAAACATGCTGGCGTTGTCCTGTTTCCAGAACTTCATTGGTTTATGGCAATTTTCAGCATCATTAAAGATTTAGGAGAAGTTTTAATGGGGGATAAGCACTGCAAACCACCACTCAGGAGCATTATCCTGGCAGCATTATGTTCGTTGTCTTCTTCCAGCACCTTTTAAAAAAAGCTCTGTAGCTCAACAGAATTTGGGCAGCTTTTGTAAAGGTCACCTTCTTCCTAAATAGAAAGAGGAACAAATTTGACTAGAGATGACTTCTGGAGATTAAAAAAAGACATGAAAAGCTTCTCTGTGCTGTGTTTTACATGATATGCTACCATGCAAAATTTGGGACAGATCTTCAACAAATATCCACAGTTCCTGAGGACAGGCACTCTCAGGAGTCTTCCATCAGAGACTTCATCTGTCCCCTTCCAGGCTCATTCAGTGCATGTGTGAGCTGTGGTCCATGATAGGGTCCAGGTACTTTGTGTATTTTTGAGCCTTTTAGGTTTTTAACCATAAAATCTTGGCAGCAGAAGAGTGCTGGTCTCTGAACCAGAGAATCATGGAAGGGTTTGGGTGTGAACAGACCTTAGAGCTCATTTAGTTCCAAATCCCCTGCCATGGACAGGGACACCTTCCACTAGATGAAGTTGTTCCAAGCCCTGTCCATCCTGGCCTTGGACACTCCCAGGGCTGGGGCAGCCACAGCTCTTCAGGGTATTCTGTTGCAGTGCCTTGCCAACCTCTGAGTAAGTAATTTATTCCTAAAATATAATAAAAATCTTTTCTGTTTTAGGTTAAGTCATCCAAAGGGATGGCGGTGTCCAACTCTAAGCCTTTTTTTCTGCATCTTGCTTTCATTCCTTGAGCCAGGAGTGCTGATAGCAGTGCAAACATTTATCCCCTACACAAGCATATTTATTCTTGAGTGTGCTTCTGAGAAGTCAGAAGCAGGCCTGTCTTCTGTCTAATCTTTCTGTAGGGTTGATTTTATTTTTTTGCCTGCCTTTTGGAGTTGGGCAGCTCAGATACTTCTCTTCTGCAGTTCTCCATGTGTCCTTCAGTCCTGGTGCTGTGGTTATTCTTCCTCGTCTTTGGAGTTCATCCACAACACAAACGTGTATGGTGTTTTTAAAGGCGTGGAGAGTCTCTCTGTTGTCACTGGTATTCCTCTGCTGGGTAGCCATAAAAATTAATAATTTGGAGTGGATTTATAGCAAAGCATATGCTTGAGCAGGCTGAACTTTGAGCACAAGCACTTTGTTGGCTCAAGGTTTGAAGCAACAAAGAGCATTTGACTGGTGTGTGTATTTAAAATAAAGGGTCTGATTTTTAATCCATGCAAGGAGGAGTTAGAGGAGGTTTTTATCCTTGCTACGTGAAGGTAGTTTTTTATCTGCCAGGCTCACAGATGTAGTGGTACAGTTTGTGTGGGGTGAGGGAGGGAAGTGGTTTGCATTTGATCTGTATGTAAATCTCCGTGAATGAATCACCCAGCTGTGGAAGAGGTGTCCTTGAAAGTCATCATTCACATGGGGCCAGGTCAGACAACAGCTGCTGGCACCTCCTGGGCTCTGAGCTGCTCCCTGCAAACCCTCGCCCGACCCCTTCTAATGCACCCTTACACTTTGCGAGGGTAATTAGAGACACCAGTGGGAGTTCTCTGCCTCTGACCTGCAGACCAAGGACAGAGTATTCATCCTTGTCGCATTTCTTCATGCCTCAAACATAAAGGGGGAGAATCCTGCTAGTTTTCCCATGCTTCCCCCCAGTGAAAAGGTACCAACAGGCAAAAGGGTGCATGGTGTGGGGAAACAGCATTGGTAAAAGGTTGTGCCATGAGTTTGGGAGGAGGGTGTTGAGGGTTCAGGACCTACCACCTGAAGGCAGCTGCTCACCCCGGGGTATCTGGGGGCCATGCATGTTGTTTTCCCTTGCTGCCAGCTGCAGAGGAGACCTGGAGCATTACGGTGTGACATGCAGACCCACGTTCCCTCTCCCAGAGCTTTGGCTGAGTCGTTCTCCCTTCTGGTGTCTGTTTTGGCCCTGGCTGCTCTGCAGGTGCCCTGCTCACCTGCAGGAAGTGTAGAGCTTCCATCACATGAGGTTTCAGTTGGCTGATGCTCGGGTGCCTTCTTTGTTACCTTTCACACAGCCATTAAAACAGGCTGCAGGTTGAAACCCACCAATCTAAGTTGTTGATAACTCCATTAAGTAAGAGGTGACGTTTCCCAATTGCAAGGCCAGTAGCTTCAATTTCCTTGTCCCCAATCCCCTCCTCCTGTCCTGTTTTTTCACTTTGAACTGTGATTGCACATTGAAACTGATGGGCTGTCTGCTCTGGGCTCAGCAAGGCAGTTCATGTAAGTGAGATTTGATGTTTTCCATGTAAATCATTTATGATTTCGAAAGGAGGATTGTCTAAGGAGCATGGTCCTTGAGAAAAGGGTACTCTCTCACTGCATTTCTCTCCCATGGTTGTTTCTAGATGATCCCTCTGAGGGGTTGAACATCCCCTTCCTGCAGTGGGATGAGGATGCTCAGCATGTAGGGCCCCACCTCTGGGGAGCTCCTGCAATGGGTCATTAGTGAAAGGAGAGGAAAAGCCACTGAGGTTGGAAAACAGTGATAAGTTCAGTTGTCGCTCAGTTATAACTCTCTGCACACCTGCTTTTATTTTTGTAATGGCAGATTGGGAAACCTGCGTTCCCTTTGACTGAGAACGATGCTAATTTACATGTTAATTTGCTGCAGTGCTTGCCAGAAGTTCAGAGTTCTGCCTTGGTAGTAAATGATGGATGATGGTAATCAGGTGGGCAGCATCAGAGTATCCACTTTGGGTACCAGCACCTTCTCCTTCCGTCCGAGGTGAGCAAGCAGCATTTACTGCCCCGTGCTCAGGTGATGGGTTACCCTGAGCAGCAAAAGGTGTGCACTTTGCTCTGCTGCAAGGAACCAGCTCTCCTCTGCCACAGGAAGCCTGTCAGGTATTAATGGCTTTGGGCAAACACCACCCTCCTGTCGGGCAGAGAGGCCTGAGCGGGTGACAGTCCCATCCTTCCCATGGATGCACTCAGGCTGAAAAGAGCCATAGCCTCTGGCAGGCGCGGGCTGGGCTGGTGCAGCTGGCTGTGAGCAGGGAGCTGCTCCTCTGAGTAAAGCCTGAGCAGGGTGAGCTGAACATCCCCTTGGTTCTGAGCGCTGCTGCTGCTGCTGCAGAGAGGGGTGGGTGTTTCGCTGCACGTGAGCACACGTGTGGTTTTTCAGCTTCAGAGCGCACAAAACCTTTTTGTTACAGTTTTTGCTTGTTCCCTTCCAGCAGTGGCATTTTGGGGTGCAGAAGGTGTTGCTTTCAGAACAATAAATTGTTCTCGAAGCAGCACTCTCTAGAAGCCAGGGATTTTGCCTCAGATGTCTATTCCTTTATAACAAAAAAACAAAAACAAAAAAAACCACTAAAAAATTTAGACGGCTGACAGTTTTCCCCCCACTTCCTTTTAAAAATTCCTTTTTCTCCTAATTTTGAAACTCAGCAGGAAAAAGCCTGCTGCCAGCTGAGTCATGTGTTCAGTGCATGACAGAAGTGACTGTTTGGGACCATGCCCTTAATCTGCTGGATGGTGACTGTAGGATGCATGGGAGGTGGTAGAGCCTTTGCTGAGGAAAAGATCGCACAGCTTGAATCTAATAAAATGTGGCTAATAACTGCTGTAGTATGCTATAGAAATACAAGAGATCAAAGCCTCAGAGGCACTTATTTTCATAATTTGTGGGTCAGATCCTCACAGGACTAATTGGGTGCTGTTTGATGTCCAGGCAACAATAGAAGTCTCCCTGTAAATCAGAATATATTTGCCTCTTCATTTCTCTTTCATACACAAGCATAAAAGCTTAGTGTGATTTTGAGATAAACTGGCAAAAGTGAAAGGTATAGATCTCTTCCCTCCCTCACTGCCGTCTTTCATAGATGTGCTGAGAGGGTGATGAGGCACTGGAACAGATTGCCCAGAAAAGTGGTGGATGACCCATCCCTGGAAGTGTTCAAGGCCAGGCTGGGTGGGGTTTTGAGCAACTTGATGTAGTGGGTGGCATCCCTGCCCATGGAGGGGCATAAACTTTAAGGTCCCTTCCAACCCAAACCATTCTATGATTCTTTTGCACTGGGGGCCATGTAGCTGATACAGTGACCAAAAAAACCCCCGTGTTTACCTGGTAGGTGTTGATTGTTCTAATTAATGTTGGTGCTCCAGGAGCACTAAGCCTTGATGGCTGTTGCCTACCATGCTTTTGCTCCCCAAAACATGAGCCAAGATGAAAACAGAATGAGCTTTGATGGTGCTGAATTAGCCATGGACCTGTTACTGCACATGAAACATGGCTGGGAGGGAAGGGGTAGTGCCCTTAAGCATGTGGGTTTTGTGTTTTACCCTCCACCTGAATACTCAGGGTGGGTGTTTGGGGGCTTGCAGATGCCACAATTTTGGGAGGAAAGAAAGATGGGTGTGCAAGGAGACTGTTCTTGGAGGAAAACCAGAGGCCAAAGCAACAAAATGAAAAGGACTTTAAATGCATTTTCTGGCCATGCAGACAGGCTGTCTTCAGTGCAATAAATCTCCAGCCTTTATGTATTGATTAGCTTCAGTAAATAGCGTGATGAGTCTGCTCTTCCCATTGCTATTCTATGGGGATCGGTGTGTTAGTATGGCTGAAGAGGCTGTAATAGCTAAATGGGATTCCAGTAGTGAGAGCAGTTTACAAATGCTCTCCAAAGTGATCCTCACAGCCAGTGTGACTGTGTCTGACTGCTGTAAATGTAAACAGAGTGCTCCACTGGTGACCAGGCTGGTAGTGGCTGTGTTTTCTAATGGGCAAAACCGTGTTCCCTGAGCCAAGTGTCCTGCAGTGACTGTGCCCTGCCCTGGCAAGGATGCTCTCTGCTCTGGGTCACTGGCTGGGGAGCTGTGATGGGTACCTTGTGTGGGGTGAGTGAAGGGGACAGGAGTGGAGAGGAGAGGCTGAAGTCCTGTTGAAATGTGGGGCTGCTTGGCTAGAAAATGGAAAATGGCTGAAAATGCCCCTTTTTATACCAACCCTGTTCATGGCTTGTAATAGTTTCTTCAATATTCATGGGATGCTGGGCACAGTTCAAAGTGATTTTGCTTGTTGAGCTTTGCCCCTGCACGTGGAGGCAATGATGTGATGTGGCAGCGTGAAGGTGGTTGGATTTGTCCTCTGGGCCAGCCCTGGATCCTTGAGCAGTTGTTGCAGTAAAGCATGAACAGAGGAGGAAGATGGCAGGGACAGCAGCTCTTTGTCACTGTGGAGCAACAGTGGTAGGAGGGATGGATGGAGAGCTCCTTTAGGTGCCATAACAAAGCCCATCCAGAACACCTCACATTGGCACGCCCACCTTTTGTGACAACCTGTGACTACAGCATGGTGGAAGAGCTCTTCCAGAGGTGGTTTGGACGATGAGCTGAAATCCCAAGTTGCTCTGGAGACAGTGGAAGGAAAGATAGGATGGAACAGATGTAAAATTAGCATAACAATATACCTTTAATTCAACTTGAAGGAAATAATTGAAGAGTAGTTGTCACTTATGATTGTGACCTCTGCCAAGATGACTCATGCTGCAATATAATATGAGTCACTTGTTAATGATGGCCTGTTAAGGAGAAGGTGCCAAATCTCTGTAACTTCTTCACTGTGCGCTATAAAAGCCAGGGTGAAGAAGTGTGTTCAGGATACTATTGCCTAAAGGTAACTGATACTTAAGAGCACTGAAGCACCTTTCCTTGGCTCTGGGAGACTCCAGCATGAAAAGACAAAGGCTCTGAGCAGAAATGCTACTTCTCCTTTGGCCTTGGTTTAAAAGAGCCACACAACACTGTCTGCTTCTTCTCCCCAGCCTGCTACCTTGACGTGATGTTGCCTGAGGGTGGGGACCCTGATAGCTGCCCTTCCTGCCAGATGGCTCCGCTGGCTGGAGGGCAAGTGCCTGCTGGCGGGAGGGAGGTGGGTGGGTGCTCAGCTGGGCAGTGGGCTTGGAAAACCACGGCCACCTCTGCAGAGGCTGCGGGCTTAGCACGGGGAGGAAGCCTGGCTGATGGGAGAGCAGGAAGGTGGGAACAGGATCCTCTGTGGGAAGGTCCCTGGGGTACCACTGATGGGGAGACTTGGGGGAGGGAGGTGAAGAGCTGCAGTTTGTGGCCGTGTCAGCCCCTGCAGCGGGGGCTTTGCCAGGCACTGCCCCTCCATGAGCTTCTCTGAGGTCTGCCAAGTGGGTGCAGAACTAAAAGTTTTTTATGGCCTTAAGGAACCAATGGTGCTCCTGCAGCAACTGACTGGAGGACTCGCTTGTTAATCATCTACTACCTGTCTTAAGTGCTTCCTCTTATTGAACTAGCGTTTTTCCTCTATAAATGAGATTTCACAATCCACAAAAGAAAGTGAGAGCCACTGTGAGGGTGCTTGTGACCAGGGGCAGGAGCTCACCAAGAAGTGACTGGCCCCTGGGCTCAGCCTGGGGCTTGGTGCCCTTTCACATAGCAGAGGGGCACCTTGCTCCTGGGAAAGGCTTCCTACGTGTCAAAAGCCTGATGATTTTGTCTGTGGTCATGAAATCCTGTGATGTGCTAACACCAGAAATTAACTTGAGAGGAGTACTTTTCCCTAGATCTCATAATTGTAGAGGAGTGTGAGAAAAGGCTTTCCTGAAAGGTCATAATCCCAACGGTAAATAACTTCAAGTAGTTTATTGAAAATTGAGGGGGAAAAAATGATGATAAATACGTGAGGTCTTGCCTTCCCTCTTCCCTGAGTGATGCACCACAACAGCTGGAGACCCCTGGGATGCTCCTGGCACGCTTTCATTTTCTGGGTGAGAAGCTGCCTACCTCACCATCCCTCACCTCTGCTACCTCTTCCAAAGTGTATCTTAGAATCTGCCAGATCCCTCTGCCTTATGCAGCGTCAGTGTGGGCATGAAGAGACGGGAGGGTGGTGGTGAAGGTCTGTGGAGGAAGGTTGAGGCTTGAGAAGAGAAGGACCTGAAGGAGGAGAGCTCTGCAACCAGGTATTCCTGTCAAGGTAGTCTGAAGCAGCTGAAGGACACTGAATGTATGAGTGCTTGCACTGCAGAGAATTGGTGTGTAGTACCTTAGGAATAGCTCTCTGAGGGCCAGAGGAACGTCACCTCCTGAAAAGAAACTACCAGCGCGGTGGGACCCAGGTCTTGTACACATCTTCATTCTGTCTTGCTCGTTTGGTAATCATCATCCTATTCTTTAGCAAGTTCCCACTTTAGTGGTCCTGCCACTGTGGCAGCTCTTGGGAGCTCCCTGGCCATCCTTGTCAGCTTCAACACCAGAGGGGACCCACAGCAAGGAGGGGTTTTGCTCCTTGATAAAGCAAACCAGAGCTGTTGGTTTTCACGGAGCAGCTGGATCCCACCTGGGTGGGGTGGAGTAAAAGCATTTACAGGTTTGAATAGGCAAAGGCTTTATCATGTGATTCAAAGGGAGGGACACCTTGTCGGTGGGCAGACTGTACCGCCCCCAAAACAGAGCAGTGTGGTTGACAAGGGAGGAGAAGGCTCGTAAATTGAAAGCTGAAGTTGCTTTCCTGAGGCCCTTTGACGGTAAATGGTGGTTTTGCTTTCGCCGGTTGATGTGACCTCCTCCGTGCTGCTGGTGTAGAGCAAAGTGCCTGCACGGGGGAAACGTCCTCGAGAGAAGATGCAAAAGCTCTGCTCATTATCAGAAATGAGTAAAACTGCTCCAAGCTAATATGGCTGCCTAAAAATAGAAGTGGTGTTAGGGGGAGGGACTGTCTTCTGTGTTCATTTGCCCTTGATTTTCATGACAGTTTGCTGCTCTGTATTGCGTGTCTTGTAGGGGAGGCACGCTGTGTCCTGGTCACAAGAGCATGTGCTTGTGTGAGAAACCATCCAGGGAGGGAGACTGAGGAACTTGTTGGGGGTTTAGCTGTTAACTTGCAGAATGCAGTTATTCAGGTTTATTCCCTCATTCTACTCCTCACAGGTTCACAGCCTGTCCCTTGCTGTGGTCTTGAAGCCTCCCCTGGGGCAGGTCTGAAAAAGGGATGTGGCTGGTGGTGAGGCTGTGTGGTGGGATGGGTCCCTGGTGGTGGGAGCTGAGGGCTTCTCTCATGGGTGCACTTTCTCAGAGAGGAGAGTCAGCGCAGCTGAAGGTTGCAGCATCTACCAATCTTTGGAAAACCAACCTTTGCAGTCCAAGAGGGAAAAAGAAGGGAAAAAACCACCCTCTTATGAGACTTAATTACAGTGTTATTGTTATTCAGCATTTAAAACCCAAGTTTCATAACTGCCTTGTGATACCAGCATTCGTGTTCTGTGTTAGTATTATGCAAGCAGATCACCTTGTGATCATGAAGTTCTGAAATGTGCTTTCTAATGCTCACCCTTGTTTCTCAGTGAGTCCATAAAACCACTTCTGCTTTCTATTAATTATGGAACAATAGGACATTTTTCTCTTAAAAAGAGCTAAGCCTTTTTTGTATTTTCTTCAAGCTCTTGAGCCAGCTGCTCCTCTGAGACCTTTCTGTTCCATGTGGCTTGACCAGGGTGGACACTGCACTGTCTTTTGCCACTTGGGAGGAAGCAGGAAGTTTGTGGATGTATCTTAGGGGCAAAGGTCTTGCTGGACTGGAGCAGTCCCAGCTGGTTGCTGGCACTGGTGTGGTTGATGTGATCTGCCTTCATGGTTAACTGAGGCAACTGGGAAAGATGGGAACAGGCCCAATGGGGTAGCTCAACTGCCTCCCCAACAGAGCTGAAATACTCGCTTATTTGTTGGTGTTCAGTTATCTTCCAGCTGTGAGTTTCTGTTTCACACCAGAAAAGCCCTTTCTCTCCCCCAGCAGGAGTTGGGCTGTAAGCAAGACCCCTGGAGTGAGTCTCTGGTCTTACCTGTGGGAGGATCTGTGCTGGGTCTGGATTTTCCCCACCTCCTCATCCAGATTTTGCTGGACAATGAGAGTACACTTCCAGTTTTTCTTCTGATGAGCCTGGTTCTGCCACTCGATGGCATCCAGAGCAAAGGTGGGACAGGGAGTTTATCCTGTTCTGTGGTGGGCTTGCCTGTGGGGTAATTCTGCAGGTGACTAACTAGAGGTGGTGGGGATCTCTGGATACTTCGCTGGAGGAATCTCACATGATTTCCTTGACTTACAGAGACACGGAATTTAATCTTTCCCTCGGAGTTTTCTCAAGTGAAAGGAAATGGTTGGCTTTTTCCTTCCCAGTAGAGGGAAAGTATTCAAATATTTCTGTAGGCACAGGTGTGGAGTGCGGAGTGCTCCGTCTGCTGAGCACTGAAGGGGATGTGTCTCCAGGCTCCTTGGCCAGTGCTGCTTCTCCACTGCTTCAGACTTTGCCTTACGTGCACATCCGGAGATTCTCGACTCTTTTCACATGCTAATGAGAACTTTATAGATAAGATCCCCTGTGGGAAAAGGAGTGCTAGGAGAGTCTCACAGCAGGGGAAATCAAGGTGAGGAGAGGTCAAGCATCTTCCCTGGATTCTCTCACAAGCCATGCAGCTCTGGCAGAGCTGAGAGTAAAAGTCAAACCCTCTTATCCTGTGCTGTAGCCATTAAATTGTGCTCTCCTAAGATTAGATAACCTGTGGTTTTAGTGTCTGCAAGACTCGAGGAGCAAATTCCTTGGGATAAATGCTTGTCTTGTACACTTGCCAACACAGTGATGTTTGGGACATGAGGGAAGGGAAATAACTTGCAGGCGTCAATTTTAGGGAGATGAATCAAATGGAGACATAACACCCAATAGGTCAGAGCTCTTGGAAAGTCTCAGTGGTGAGGATCGCATCCTGCACCTCTGGTGCAGACTAAGTGGTATGGGGAACACAAGGTGCAACTGTGCTGCCAGCAGCTTGCTGTGAGTTTGACTATTACTGAACAATCTGGATCTCTGACAATGGCCAAGATGTGGCACTGGAGTTTGTTTGGGCCTTGGGATAGATGCTGGAGGGATTGCAGTGGCCTGGTATTTGGTGTCACCCCAGACAGAAATTCCATCCTGCTTGCAGCCTGGGGAAAGTGATAGCTGATGTGGTTTCCCTGCAGAGTGAACTATTCCTTTTCAGTACATCAGGTCTTCAGAGGAGAAGATTGCAAAAGCATCTCGGTCTTGTAGTAATTTGTCTTCTTTGCTGTAGCCCGGAGCTGTAAGGTGGGCTGGAGCTCAGTTGGGCACACACCCCAGTTGGCTTCTCATAAAACTGCATCTGCTGCCCTCCCTTCTGACCAGCAGAGATGGTGGTGGGCCAGCTGGGTCTGCTGGGTGGGATGAGGTGATGCTCCCTGAGGATGTAGGGTGGCCTGGCAGAGTTCATTGTACTCTTTATTTTGCTTTTTTGAGAGGGTGTGTTGTTCCTGAAACATGTGGCTTTGATTCCTGGTTATGAGCAGCCTTATCTGCTTTCCTAGCCATTAGCTCTCTGTCTTGTGCACGTGGGAACCCTTAAGTTACTTCATCTGATAAGGCTTTTCTTATCAGTTCTCATGTTTATTGTGTAGAATTTAAATTATTCTGGGCAGTATAAAAAAGGGGAGGGAGCCTGGGAATCACAGCTAAGAAAGAAGTTGTGTTCCTCTTCTCTGCACAGACCAGCAAGATGTCAATAGAAAGTATGAATGTCTCCATGTATCAAGCTGGAGCTGAGTTCTTGGTCGTGTAACGTGTCTGGAAAGAAACATATGTCCTGAGATTTCATTTCCTTCCTTACTTTGTGCAGCATCATCAAAACACCCCCTTTGGCCTTTTAAACTCATCATCCTGCTTGTGAAATATTCAGAAAAGCTTGGGCTGAGTTTGCATCACTGTCAGTGGGTTGAATCCTTTTGGAGTGGCTTTGATCTTGCTTACTCCATGCTGAGTAATTTACACTCCTCTCTCACATGAGCAGCAGCTTCAATGGATGTGCCTCCCTCTGAGAGTCTGGCCCTTGCAGGCTCTCTCCGTTTCTCCTAATCGTAAGCATTTAAATGGTATTAAAGCTGCTTATTCAAGTCTTGTGCTTTTTTAGAGTCATTAACACCTCTGCAAAGAAAGTGTAAAACTCTAGTATAAAGTCAGCTGGTGGCACTTTGCAATGGTTTGAATGGTTACCCAGAGTTGGAGGGGTGGGGAGGGTGTTTTGGGAAGGCTGCTGGTGGTGGCTGCAGTGCCCATGGGTGGGGAGCTGGTGCTCCCATGCACTGTGGAGATCCCCCTTCAGGGTGGTGTTCCTCTTCATCCGGGGGTCAGGGCTCCTTTCTGGGTGTGAGACCAGGAGCCTCAAGGTTTTGTTGAGTCATATTTCCAGGCCAGAAATGTCCTTCTCTCCATGTTTCCTGTATCTCATTTAAGGGCGCATTTCAAGCCACGCCAGCAATTTTCTTTTGAAGGATCTGTGCTATTGTTACCTTTACAAAGAGATGATGTACAAGGGTGATCCCACCGTGAAGTCACCAAAAAAAAAGAAGCTGTTTTTTTCACCTCAAATGTTGTCTTGTGAATCAACAGTGCCACAGAAGTCTGATCCTCCTTGTGCCCGTGGAGAGGTCCCACTCTTGCTCTCAGTCCTTGGTCTGTTGAGCCAGTTGAGATCTGCACTGATTAACAGGAAATTGTCATGACTAACGTTAGGCTGGTAGAAAAACTAATAGGGGTGAATAAAAGCACAAGATACATGGAAATCAGTGTTTTTCTCCTTGGAGGCTGTAGATGTAATCCACTTAATATTCTGTGGAACACAAGATTAATATTCTTCTGCATAATATATGTGAGGGCTTTTCTTTTTAGTTAGCTGGCAGAGGCACTGCTGCATTGCTAAAGCTGAGGGCAGGGGATTAAGAGGCGGGAAGGATGCTGACCCAACTTCCAGAGGATTCAGAAACAGCAAAATCTGGGTAGAGGAGAAGAAACTTCTCCCTGTCTGGCAGGACTTTCCTGCAAGAAGTGTGGCTGGGTGTCTCACACTGGGATGGCCCTTGTTGAAATCTGGAAGGGTGTCTTTCAACTCGCTGGATGTGTAAAAGATTGGGGAATAGATCTGACTTCCTTGGGCTGTGTGGTGTGACTTTGCTGGTGGGCTCCCAGTGCAAGCTGGTGTCTGCAGCATATGGAAACCAGCGCAGCCCTCCTTCCCAGCATACCTCTGCTGTGATTAAAACTCACGGAATTGCTAAACTTTGTAGAGGTTCCTTTAAAATAATAATAAAGCAAAGCCCCTGTTCTTTTTCTTTCACAGGATGGAAAGAATGCAATGACTTGCCAAGCTTAAAGAGGAGTATATACAGCAGAAATAAATAAATCAAGCCCATTTATTTTAAGTTGATTAATCTGATATGTTCATAGTTTTCTAAAATAAAATCTAGCCCTAGAGAGTTTAGCAAATCAAATAACAATAACAGCAATTAATTTAGCAGCAGTTACGAATGTTTCCCATCCCCTTTTCACATCCCTACACCCACATGATTAATCTCACAGTTTATGACTGGGGGCCAAATCCTGC
The DNA here is from genome assembly GCA_035583155.1 of Acropternis orthonyx. Classification (NCBI taxonomy): domain Eukaryota; kingdom Metazoa; phylum Chordata; class Aves; order Passeriformes; family Rhinocryptidae; genus Acropternis; species Acropternis orthonyx. Next base: position 4,414,543 of record JAWWEU010000011.1, on the reverse strand, counting down.
GTGGGGATGCGCAGTGTCTCCCTTGGGCTGGAGAAGGCGGACCTGAAGAGCTGACCCCATTCCTGAGTATGGGGAAGGACTGTGGGCAGGGGTGAGCTGGGTGATGGGTGGATGCTGGGCTCCTGGGGCATCCTGTGCCTGCAGGAGGGCTTGGATTGCTGCTGGATGGGATTTCTCTGTTGAAAATCCAAATATTATGAACTTTCCTTCCTGCTTTATTTTCCTGTTTCGTACTGGTCTTCAGCAGGCTGATCCCTGTGGTCGTACAGGGCTTGCTTAGCTCCCGTACACATGCTGTGTTAACGTTTCCAGCCTGCTTGTGTGAACTAATAAAAAGTCCTGGAGTTCTGTGAAGGGTCACATAATGTCATGGTTGGTTCCAGGGGCCAGAGCTAGCAGAGATTTCCCAAGGCAGGGAGCTGTCATTTGACAGCTGATCCCATAAAGCAAAAGGTGGTGGTTGGATTTACGGGTCATTGTGATGACGTGAAACAAAACCCGTGCATCTTCCTGGGATGTCTGTGTGAGACAGGTCCCTCTGTTTTGTCTTATCCAAAGTGCTGTTGTGGTGCATATATGAAATAAATTAAAGAATTCTTGCCCCACCTCAGAGTTTAGTAATTGGGGGCCCTGGGGTTTGAAATAAGAAGCACCTCCCTGAATTTATGAGAGTGTTTCACGGTGTCAGGAGCTACCAAGAAATACAGAAGTCTTGCTATGGGAAATACTTCGCACCCTGGCAAAGAATTCTTGCAAATCACTTCAGCAACTGTGGATTGTCCCTGACTTTCAGGCTGCTTTTTTGGCACGTGTCAGGCAGGAGCTTGCTTTTTGCAGTGGGACCTTGTTTTCAACCCAGTGTAAGTGAGTGTCTGTCAAGACCAAACCTTCAGACTCCCTGCCGGGTCTGGCATTACTGGAGACAGTCTGTGAAATGTAGGAAAAAAGGTGAGAAGCCTTCCCTCTCCCTTCCCCTGCGACTTGTTAACTGTTGGGTGAGAAAGGTATTTCTAGATACGAAACATGCAAATTAACGTGGTTTTTTTTTATATTGTTTTAAATAATTTTGCAGCTTTGTCAAGACAATTCAATGTAAAAATGAGTTTATGGCACATGGTTTTGGCAGCCTGGTGGTATAGTTGTGGGGTTTGGTTTTTTTAAAATCTCTCTTCTGAGTTCTGCTCAATAATTTGAAGTGATTTGCTCCCCACATTGTCCTTTCTTGAAACTATTGCTACTGGAGAGTTATCTGATCCTCTCCTGAACCACCTCTTGCAGAGCCAAGCTTGAGGAGCTGATGACAAGTGACAGGCTTTGGGTAAACTCTTCGAAAAGCACCAAACCAGCAGATAACTCCATCTCCAGATGATCTGTGAAAATTGGGCTGATGTGAGAAACTCGACCAAATCCTGTAGGGAAGTGTTGTTTCTCCAACCACGTATATAGGGACAAGAAAATATTAAAAAGTAATGCCAGTTGCTTTAAGCTGGGGTGTCTGATTGGGAAGGTTTTCCACCAGTGCTCTCTCTCTCAAGACCCACGTGTAACTCCTTTATTCAGGTGGCATGTGGGGTTTCCAGCAGCTCCAGGAGACCAAGCCCTCCCGGGTTCAGTGTCTTTGGCTGTAATGCTCGTCTGCTGCTGGGTGAGCAGGAATGGTCACAGCTCTGGCCCAGATGCCTTCTCAGCTCTTCTTGGCTTTGAGTTGCCCTGAGACTCCTTGGAATACATGTCTACATGCCTGGCTTGTGTGTTGGTTGTTGCACAGATCCCTGCTCTTGAAGGCTGTAGTCTATGGGTTGTTGGTGCCACAATGACACAACTCATTAATCCCTGACAACTTTTCTGGTCAACTCAACCCATGTCCACAACCATAACTTAAAAACAGACACAGAGGTACAAAACCATCCTGGTTTTTAAAGGCAAAGGGTTTTAAGACTGCTTCGCTATTTTTTTTTCCTTTTCTTTTTTTTGCTTGAAAGTGAGACGTTCTCCCATTTTAAAGCATCCCTCTGGCCACAACTCTCACTGCAAGGCTATCATTTCTTGACAAAGGCAATCCCAGATGACTAACCCCAGCAGCCTCCTGGGAGGGCTGCAGAAGCCAGGGTGTCCAGTCAGCAGTGACTCGGAAAGGTGCAGGCTGGCTTCTGAGCTGTCACCCCTACAGACATCCCCAGACAAAGCCACAGGCGTGACGTGCTGTTGGAGGCTGAGGGTTTGCCTGTGCGTTGAGAGAGTGCTCTCCGCTTTTGGTGTGAGCTTGGCAGCAGCCACGCTTTACACAGGCTCTAGGAGTGGGATGTTAAGGGGCCGTAGTTCCCAAAACAGCTGTCTTGCTAAGTAATTAAACCAACTCCTCCGAGACCCCATAAACCTTTGACAGCATTTAGTAGTAGGGTAACAATTTCATCTTGACACAAACATTTGCTGGCCAAGGTTTAAACTCTTTATTTCTCAGAGGGATGAGATCTAAACATTTAGGAACAGTATCTTATTGGTCTGAAATGGCAGATAAGTGACTTCCAGTGAGGAGAGTGTCCAGCTGCTGTGCTCTAATTGATGTCTGCGTCTGAAGAAGCGTGGTACAATCCTGGTAGTGACTTCAGATCTTCTGGGGACTATAGATATGATTTATAATTGGCACTGTAGCTTTTTAGAGACACTGAGCTTAGCCAAGCCTTTTATATATTGTCTTGTTGAAGTTGTGTGCTTGATTTAGGCATATGTTGAAGTGGCTGATTGTGCTGAGAGGCTGCATTCATCTAACATGGCATTGAAAACCTCGGGGTTCACTTGGCAGTAGTGCTTTTGCTGATGCTTCTGGACTGACTGACTTCTGACTTTTCTAGATGAACAGTCTTCTGTGAACTGGAAGGAGGGCTTGTCATAGAACTGCAAACAATTCATGGAGTGTGTCCTGGGGATCTATGGAATGTGCTGTGGAGCTTTAAAAATGAGAGAGGATTGTCTGATTTGGAGGGACGATAACTTCAAATGAAGAATAAATGCAGTCGTACCGTCTTAAGGGTTGTTTGATATCCCAGCATTTTCTTACCATGGTGACACTCATGGAGTCCAGATGTTGATCTTCATTAGCTTCAAATCAAAACTGATTGTCCCCTGCTTGAATGACATCAGGATGAGTTGGAGTCACTGTGTTGCTAGCAATGCTTTTGAAGGAATGGGGAGGAGGCTTGGAGCCTTCCTGTTTTGATTAACATAAGTGTAGATAGCTTTTCCTTGGACTGGCTGCTCCAGTGTGCAGTGTTGGGGCAGGTTAGCTTTATATGTTACTGTTGTCCTCTCCTGGTATTGCTGCCGCGTCTTGGGCTGTGGGACCCACCTTCTGTAGTTGTACAGGTGCATCATTTTGGTTTGAAAAAAACATTATTTTCAGGTCTGTATGTGTTCCTTATTGGCCTGGAGCTCTCATGTTTCATACTGGTGGAGTGGGTGCAGAATGGCTGCTTTTTCTTTTGATATACTAGGAAAGAGAAACTAGGTCAGAAGAACTCTAATTCTGTATGTATGTGCAAGTGCGAGCTGTGAGCAGGAAATCTGGAGTAGTCAATTTACTGTCACTTTAGTGGCTTGGACTCAACAGGACCAAGTGGGACTGGACTGCATATGTGCACAGGGGATTTTTTGCTTTTCTTCCCTCAGCACTGATGTTGGCTATTCCTTTGCTGTCTGGGGGCTACAAATCCACACTTATATCCTAAACTGAACAGGTAATAGTTGAAGAAATAATCCAGCTTTATTGACTGAAAAGCCCAGTGTGGTGATTAGTTCTCATTTAATTTTGCTGCTGCCAACTATTGGCAAGTCTTAATACTCTGGAAAGGAAAGAGACTCACGTGTGGTGACTGGAGCTTTACTATAGTGAGGAGCTGGGGAGAGGAGTGTTGGAAACCTGTGAGAGTGGATTTATGGTTTAGAAAGGGGAGATGGGCAGGGCACAGAAGTGGCTCTTGGGAGGGACTGGAGGAACAGCTCCTGGTGAGATGCTGGAGAGGAGGGCTTCAAATAGATTTGTAAAGAGGCTTCTCTCAGTTGTCAAGGGGGGGAAATTTTTCTTCTGTTAACAACTTAGCCTTGACAACAGTTTTTCTTACGCTGTGTAGTAATGTTGTTTCTTGACTCACATCTTCGTTTAAGTCACGGAGCTGGGTGTTTGGGGGTGAGGGAGGACAAACTGCTTCTTCAAAACGAAAACAAAGCCCTCGGGGAGGGAGTTCATTATTACTCTTCCAAGTAGAGCAGCTTGTATTGCTTGAGTAGGCAGGAGGTGCAGTGGTAGATGCCATTGATGATAGCTTGTCTTGTGAGTCTCTGGATGGGTGGGCGAAGGAGGGGAAGGTACCAAAGCTAGGAGAAGATGGGAGATTCAGCAATCCCCGTGAGGGCTGAGTAGCACCCAGTAGTCCAACATGGTTCTGCTTCATTGCTTGGCTTATATCTCAAATATGTCTCAAAAATACCTCTGCAGCCTGTTGAGCTTTTGGTACTGCTTTAATTACTGGATGGACTTAGGGCGCAATGTCTGTGTGATTGAAGCTCAAAAAGGTGATGTGATGTCAGCAGCCTCTTTTTCAGGAAGTTCCAAGTAACTCCATCAGTATTTTTCACCTTGACCTCTGCCTTCCTGCTTTGTTTGCTGTTGTCTGCAGCTGTATTAGCAATCCACTCCTGGCTTGTGCAGTCCATCTTCATATTACTCACAGGGCTGTTAACTAGAAGTGCCTTGGAGATGGAGGCAGCCAGTTGATTACTAAAAAGCAGCTGTATCTTCAAGTGTTCTTCAAACCCCTCTATTTTTCTCTGAACTGCATGTCATTTGGGGTAACTTGCCCAAGGTGATCCAGACCTTGTTTTGTCAAATCATAAAGTGCTTCAATTTATGCTGCAGAAGCCAGTGCAGAAAGTATGGCAAAATGAGTGAGTTGATGTGCCTTCAGAAGGAATAGCAGGGGACTTGAGGTTACTCAGGTCCCAGTGCTTGGGAGAGGCACAGCTGTCTAAAGGGCTTCTAACTTTGCTAACAGGAAGGATGGCTTCACAGAGGGTATCCCAGCTTGGGCATTTGGCTTTGGGGAAATAAAATCTGGGCAGGTATGTAGTATGAGAACTGAAGTCTTTATCCCTATAGCTGTTCCGTGTAGTGATGTTTTGCATAATCAGAAGTATGTTACCCTGATGACAGTTTTACATATTGAACTTTACTTCTGAAGGGCTTTTCTGTCTCTCCTGCATTCCTCAAAAAGCCGCCTTCACACTCTGAGTTAATGATATTCCTCTTCTGGCTGGAGCTTGGTGGGGTTGGAGGACTCAGCTTTCTCCAGGCAGTCGACTACTCAACACAACCACTGGTGTTCAGGGTGCTGCCATGCCAGGCTGTGTGGTGCTGGGTGGGATTAGGGCTCTCCTGGGCTGTCTGTGTGCTGTGGCTTTGCCATCAGTTTAAAAGAGCCAGCTGTTTGGGAAAAGTGACCCTGTGGTGCTTCCCAGAGCCAGAATCTCTCCTTGTGACTGCAATAACTTGTCTAGGCAGAGGCACCTGCACACAGAGAGAGCTCACTGGGTCTCGTATTGAGGGTGGTGAGTAAATAGCTTTGTAAGCCCGCTTGGGTTCTTGTGGGTGCCTGATGGGATCTCCTGTTGAGGCCATTTTTGTTATGGAGCAGTAAGGCAGAGGCTCATAAAATCCTGATGTTTGGGACTATTGGTTGCACAGGCTTTACTCTTGGTGGGGATTAGAAAAACTCTCCCAGTGCCACAGAGTTGCTTTAGCTGACTAGTGCCTGGGGATGCTCTTCTGTTACTGACCCGTAACTGAGCGCTGCCTCCAGTTACGCAGCGCGCTTCCTTCTCTGGGGTTGTAACATTTGCTTAATGACTGGGTAACTCCATGATTTTTGGCTGTAAGTTGTCATTAGCTGCTAGAATGGGGGGACTAAGTGCATGATGATTACAGAGACTCCGATCTCTCGTTTCCCCTCCTGTACATCTGCAGCAATCGTGGTTTAATTGGCATGCCCCTCGGTTCCCCTCTCCCGAGCATCCCTCTGCTGTCTCCTCACGTAACCTTTCCTGTTACATCCCTTTTGTGTGGGCTAGCAGGGAGAAAAATGAGGCTCCTTCAAGGAAAACAAGCAGGTGTACAGACTGTGTATAAATGCTTCTTGTGTTTATGGACACCTGCATGACCATATTTAACTTGTGTTCTGCTAACACAGTGGTCACCGTACCCAACACTCATCCACGCCGGCAGCCCGAGCTCGGCCTTAGCTGACTTAGCCCTGGGTATGGATATTGCTCTCTGAACAATCTCCTCGGAGTATTGTCTCTTTTATGCCTTGGACTTGCTGAGATGTCACGATGTAGGCAAGGACAGCTTTCAGCTCTGATCCTGCAGGGTCTGGGTTGGGCAGAGCAGAGTGGTTTTAACCAGGAATGTGCTCCTGCCGTGAGCCCGCTGTGTGCTCCATGCTGATAAGCCCTTCAAAAGGGATGCCTGTTGTGTTGCTGAAATTTGAATACATCCTTCTTTATCATCCGCACACAGAAGACCCTTTTCTGATAATGCACCAGTTTTAGATACACTGTTTATTGAAATATAGTGGACTTCTTTCCACCCTCCCTCCGTAGTATTGCTGGAAAGGGTGATGCTCCTGCTTTTTTTCTCTTAGACTGATTTTAGCCACCAAGGCTTTAGTACCACTGATTTTCCTGGGAGGTGAGTGAGGAACATGACAGTTTTCCACTTGAATTTGAGCCTGTCCTGGCTGCACTGTGGAAGCAGGGTCAGATCGTGGCACAGGAGGGCTCAGGTGCCAGCCCATCCCTGCCTGAAGGACCACTGGGGTCAGCACAGCCCTTGCCACAGGTGCCACTTTGTAAAACATTTCTCATCTCATGAGCAGCTGAAAGATTCTGTTGAGTATTTCATTGCGTTATGGAGAGCCTGAGCTTGCTGCTGTGTCTTCTGGCACAAATTCCAAGTAACTCATCCTCCTCAACGAGCCTTTGTGTGCCTTGGTCGGTGAGTGGCCACGCTGGGACCAGTAGCACCTTTCTATGGAGAAAGCCACAGCAGGGCTCTTCTGGGAGTGGGATGCTGAGCCTGCAGCACCCCAGAAAGCTTAAACTAGAAAGAAGTTAATTCTTTCCTTAGCAGGAAATGATGGAGCTGTGCATCAGTGCCGATCTAAAACAGGAATGGCTGGTAGTGGGTGATGTGCAAGTGTCTGCCAGTGTCCCTGCAGCTCTGCAGCCCCCTGCCTGGGTTTGTGGGGCTGCCCCTGCCCTGCCCACCCCTCCTGGCGCTGCTGTGGGGGCAGTGCGTGCTGCTGGCCTCTACAGACTCGGGATGACATTTTAATTTCTGGTGCTTGTAGCTAATGTGGTCTGAAATAAGCCCTGCCTTCCTGCGTGTGTGGGTGTTGGGGTCTCCTGAGCACAGCCTCAGCTGGAGCTGGGTTTGGCCTCTTCCCTTGCCCCTGTCTTTCTGCCCCCTTCCTGTGTTATGCAGTAGCAGAGAGGAGGGAGGGACCCTGCCTTAGTATAAGGGCTCTTGGCAGAGCCCTGCTGCTACTGCAGCCATACAAATCCTTTTCTGTGTAAAGCTAATTAGAGCTGAAAATGATTTGTGGGTTTGTCTTAAACGCTGGTTCTCTCCCCCCGTTTTAAACAGTGCATCTTCCTTGCCTAGACTAACAGCTCGCCTCATTTTCTCTTCCTTTTATTTGTGGGCTTGTTAATTAGTGCAGATGTTTCCAGTTGAAAAAAAATACAGTAGTGCTTGTGAAGGCATTCTGGGGTGTGGGAAGAGGAGGCTGCAGCAGCCTGACCATCCGTGTGTCCCTCCTGGATGGAGGAGACGGCATCAGCAGGAGGTGGTGGGTGCCAGGCTGGAGGCACCCGTGTGTGATGAGCTTAGCAGCCACCCCCAGCCAAGCACAGCCTGGCACTGCTGTGAGCCCTGATCTGCAGCACAGGCTATATTTGGTCAGATTACTCCCTGCATGGCCTGGATTGGTCCCGGTTGGGGCTCTGCAGGGTGGATTTCTTTTTTTCCCTGGCTGCCATGCCTCTTGTGTTTTTCCCCCTCCCTGCCCACTCCATCCTGCCTGAGCTGCTGTTGCTGCTCTCTGGTACTCTCCTGAAGCATCTCAGCTGGGGCTTTATGGGATGTGCAGGATGTGCCCCTGGTTCCAGGGTCAGCCTATTCCACAGCAGCCATTAGGATGCAAAGCTCTGTTCTGTGTAGGAACCCATCCAGGGGAGGCCAGTGGGAAGTAGGATTGTTTTTTTCCCCCCTGGCCTACCCCATCCTTTGCTGTGTATTTTCTGGAAAGGCAATTAACAGCACATTCTTCCTGGTGGCTTTTGGTGGAGAAACTTGTCCCTGTGAGTGCCTGGTGCATGGGAAGAAGCCAGGCTGAGGATGGCAGCGTGGCTGGGAGGAGAGATCAGCCTCCTCTGCCCCATGACATTGCTGGTGCTCCCTGTGTGTTGTCAGGGCTGTGCTGAGGTGGAGCTGCTTGTGCCAGGAGTCAGGGGAGAAGGGTTACTCATTGCTGTGCTGTGAGATGACCAGTTACTTTGGCAATGCTTCTGGAAAAATGCATAAAGGAAACGAGATGGAGAGGGGACAGTGCAGTGGAGAAGCTACTTGGTGGGTGGGAGCTGGAGCAAAGGAGTGGGAGATGGGAGCGATGGGGAAAGCCCTTCTGGTGCACAGAGCTGCCCTTGGCTGGCACAGAGCTGCCCTGGCCACAGTGGCAGCAGAGGCAAGTGTGGGACTGGCAGGTCTGCAACCAAGTGATGGATGGACTCAGACAAATCACATGTCTGACATTTAGACCCATTAGAGTAGTGAGAAGTGACCTGGGATGGTGGGAGAGGGTGCTCTTTAGTTTGGGGGTTTGTGGAAAGAGCTTGAAAAACACATTGCAAAAAGGAGTTCTTTTTATCAGAAATGGCCAGCTGCATCCCTGGATGTTTCTCCCAACCTTCTGAGCATGTGCCCTAGGCACAGCTTTCTTCTGCCTTAATCTCCTAGTGAATATTCAAAAATAGATATACTTGTAGCACTGGAAAAGCCTCTTTCAGAGTTGTTTCAGCACTGCAGAGAACAACCCTTAGGAAAGAAACTCAAAAAATAAACAGCAGCTGCTGCCATGTTTCCCTCTTCTCCGCCTCCTCACCCTGTGTGGAAACCTGGTCCCGGTTCCCTTTCCCATCCATTCATGGCTTTTCCCTGCCTGGTACCAAGGCAGCAAAGTCACAGACTGTCCACACCCAGCTGAGCTGCTGCATGGTAGGAACCTGTTGTGCTGCAGCTTCACCTGTGTCCAGCCCAAGTGTCCAGCTGAAGGTGTGTTTGCACCATCTGTGTCCTGGTGGTCTCTGAGCCCCCTCCAGCACAGCTTCCCTGCCCTTTGCTGCGGGTAGTCCCACTGAAGGCTGAGTGGGGTTCCCACTCTTGGAGTGCCCCAGAGTTTTCCAGGCAGCCTGAGAAAGCTGCTTGCATATGATGGAGAAACAGGCCCAAGGGGGATGTGGCATTTCCAAATGGTCAGAGGGGTTGCTGTGATGCTGTCACGGAGACGTGCTGAACCCCCCCAGCAGGTCCATGGCAGCGCATATTCTAGGCTGGGTAGAAAGCTGCCCCAGGCACGTCAAGGCTTGGATTAATTCACTTGTGGCATTATTGCTAGGTTAAACGTTGCTTCTCAGCCGCTCACAAAGACCCAGTGTTTGACTTTTGGACTCAGAAGCATCTCGAGCTTATGCGGCTTTGTAATGAATGAAACTTCTGTGTCCATAACGAGATGGTGGGTGTCCAT